>CM076584.1:1580879810-1581160153 GCA_034641835.2 Pinus albicaulis | reverse complement strand
TGGAAACCCAAAAGTAGCTTTACGATCATTATAATTTTCTTGTCCATTATCATGTAGTATTTTTTTTTTCTCTCTCTTTCCACTTCTTCCGCTATCCTTCTGAGTGCTTCTATTCTTTTGTATTTCTCTATATTTATCTCTAATTCAAATTTCCTTTCTTCCTCTATCTTCCTTTTCCATTCCATTTGTTGTCTCTCATATTCAATTCTTTTTTCAAGAGTCATAATTGGCATATTGGATTCTTCTCCTTCTTAAGTCATTTCCTGTTCAGAGTTTTGTAATGTTTCAATATGAGGTTGATTTGGTGTGTTTGTGAATATTTTAATTTGTTCAACGACATGTTGTTCTAATTTTTAAAAATTGGTTTTCTCGTTTCCTTTTGTTTTCCTAGGAAAGGATTTTATTTCGATGATTGATTTATTTTTACCTCCAAGGCCAACAAGGTTTGTCTTTCAATTAGAGATAATCTTTTTCATGATCTCTATCTTTCCTCTAAATCCTCTAAAGTAACTCTTCCAACGACTGGTCTTATTAGTCCCATGGATGGTTGAGTTGTTGGGGGCCTTTTTTTAATGAATCTACCCTTCTAATCTGTATCTCTAGGCATAAAGAAAGATGTCTTAAAAGAAAAAATATGTTTTTGTTATTTTTAATGGATTTTTGTTATTTTTATCTTCATATTTGACCACTTCGAAATATGCTTCCCCGGCAATGGTGCAAACAATGTTGGTCTGTTTACTAGGTAAACTAACACAATTATTTTACTATCAATTCGAGCTTCTAGACCTTAGAAGCATCTCCAAAATATATGGATTTCAGCTATAGTCAAGTTTAGAAATGAATTATTGAAATTAAAGGAAATTCATACTATAAATGTAAAAATTAACGAAATAATTTCTAACTCAATTATGCAATAAGAAGAGGAGGAAGATCCTAACTTAGGAGAACTTGTTTGTCCTTCTCTACAATACTACTTCATGAACAAAAATTAAAAACCACCACTGAAAAATAGATCAAGGTGTATAAAATAATAATATAAGAGGCTCCTAAAAAAGGAGGTACTTGCTTTCATTCATTAAAAATTCATTCATTCTTAATGCCATGGTTATAAAACAGGAAATTTAGAAAATTGGTTAAAAGCAAGAAAGATGAATTCTACTTTCTAGCCCCTAGTCAGATAGAATAAGAGATTAACTTAAACACTAGGTTGACCCTTCATATGCATATTAGAAACTATATCATGATTCATCAGCAATCATAACATATCATCATACATCTAATTAACTGCTTAAAGATGAAACAAAACTAGTTCAGGAAATTGCAACTAAATTAACCAGAAAGTGCACTTAGCTCAGTGTGGGGGACCTCCACCCTTGCCTCGCACACTGTGAATAATTTCAGCCACTGAAAATCAATAAATAATTCCCCATATAGAAAAACATAAAAGGAGATAGAACTGAAACTTCAATTAACTCTCAAAGTTTCAAAAATATCAAAGTGAAATTATACAAAATCTACATATCAATGCCTTCAATGTCTTAGGCTTAAATAGAGAAATATGAAACAAAATTAACTAAAATGTCTGCAAAATCCATGTATATCCTTATAATATCTATTTTGGTTAAGCCCTTCCATCTAATCTCTGAAAATATGGAAAATCCCGTAAAATACTAAATTTGGCCTATTTCCTAGGGATTTCCAGAATATCATATACTGTTTGACCGTCTTTGACCAGGCCAGTTTAAGCTCGGTTTTACCAAACCAATATGTGAACGTCCATTCTTATTTCCCAATATTTCTTGAAATGTGGTCAGTTTGGGCCAAGGTGTCCTGCAAGTTTGACATCAATGAAGGCATTACAGGAATTTTTGGTCTTGTTTGAAAATGCCCTTAAAATTCAATTTTTGTAAAAAATTCTAAAAATTGCAAAAATCAATTTATATAGATGGATGAGGGAAAATTTTATGGATGGAAGTTTATCTTAAAGTTTATAAACCCCGGTGAATCTTACTAGTCCCTAATATGCAAATTGTAAAATGTTTGGTGATATTTTTGCAGAAATATTTATATTTATGAGGGTTTTATATTAGCATATATAAAATATTGGTGAATTTTAAGGTAAAATAATTTTTTACTATAAAATTTGGGTGAAATTTTTTATAAAAAAAATGGAAACTGGCGAATTTGAATTTTGGAAAAAGCATGGAAAATTAGCCCACGTACGAATATTAGCCCCTAAAATTTTCCATGACTTAGATATGCATAAATTGGTCAAACTTGAGTGAATATGGATAGTATATGGATGGATAGCATGGTAATAAAGTGTATTTACTTAAACAAAATTAGATACAAAATGGGGGCCAACACAATGCCTATCCATGACAAACATTTCGTCAAACACATCATGAACATGAGAGTCTACATGTCACAAATACACATCTAAACATAAGGGTCTCATACTTATCTAAGAATAACCAAGAAGGTCTAAAACCCTCTCATAATAGTTTCAATATCATCTATTAGGTCATGCATTCATTAACATTTCATTTACCAAACAAAACACGATGACATCCATAAATTATGTGTGTCATAAACCTTGCTTACAATCCAACATATAACCACCAAATTAAAAATGTTAGAAAAAATCGTTATAAATACATAATCAAAAAACAAAATTACACATAATACGCATGAGGAAAATAACACTTATTAACATATGTAAAATTCACCCAGATCAAGGACTTCCATGTACCACCAGACCATAAATTGGGATGAACCAAATATTTATTTCAATGAATCACCCTCATGTCATATTTCAAACATGTATGTGGGACTTAAAAAAAAACAACTGGGGATTCTTCGGGCTTTACCGTAATCCACCAAGGGATTCCTAGGCCCAAGCCCTCATATATAAAACTAGGATTTACCATAATCCCTCCAAGGGATTCCTAGGCCCAAATAAGAATGATACACTATGAGGTTTTAGTGCAATCCCACCACATATCGGTCCAGGGATCAATAGGCTTATACAAGCATAAATGCCTCTCGATATATCCACCTAAACCTTAATGATTTTACTCATATCTAATATTTAAGTTTTAAAATATATCCTACCATTCATTTGTCAAGGATTCCTAGGCTCAACGGGGGTATAAAAAATCATGTTTTTCCACAATCCGACCTTCACTGGTCCAACAATTCCTAGGCCTTGTGTTTCCTCCTGAGACTACCCCACTCAATTTCGAAACCATCAGAAAATAAAACTCAAATAAGAAGGATAAATACAATCACGCCATGGCTATCCGGAAATGGAAAGGTAAGGCTAAGTACTATTGTAACACCTAGAAAAACCAATGCCAATGACAACAATAGAAGAAAATACACAAATTCATATAACGTGCATGCTAGAACTAGCAATGAAATCATATATGAAACTCAATACCTTCAAGTAATCCCATTGTATCCTCTTGATCCAAATATTCCTTGTTTTATCTTTTCTTCCCTTTCCATTCTCTGTCCTTCCTTCTCCTTCCTTGATCTAATGCCGCAGTACTCCAAGAAAAATCTAAGTGTGGAAGAGTATGAGAGAGACAGAATAGAGAGAGAGCTCCCAAACTCAACTTTCACAAGTTGTGTATTTATTCTCATAATCATTTTTATCAATTAGGCATCTAATTTATTCATTTTTCCATTATTTTCCTTCATATTCATCCTCACATGTAGCATGTGACCTTTCACCTTCCTTTTCTCATAATTTTCATTAATTTCGTAAATAAAATGTCAATTAATGTCTCTTTCTTTTCTGAATCCTTTTCAATTTCCTTTCATAATTTCCCTTATCCATACTAAATCAAATGAACACCCACACTAGGATTTGTTTCCCAAAATTAACCTTGGAATATGTGCCCCACGACCTTGCTCTTATTTTATTTTTATTAACTTAATTACATGGATTCATAACCCAAAGTTCTTACAACTTTTACAGAAAATGACATGTGTACAGGTTTTAGTGTGGAAGTTTAGGGGTTGAGACAAAAATATCACCACCCTGAATACTTTTTGTGTAACCATAAAAGTTTGAAGAAAACCTCAAGAAATAACACGAGGAAATTTAGTAAGAGGGTTATCAGAGTTAAATTTTTGGTCTTCTTATACTATACTTTAGCATAAGTAGTCATTGTTATATTTACACACACATATACATAAAATACAACATTTACAATAGAAAATATTGGGAGAAAGTACAATTTAGAAGGTACAATGTGGGAATACATATATAAAACATTCCCAAGTGAGGCTCCTTCAGCATTGTACATGAATTTGAGGACTCAAAGGAACTCACAATGGTTCCCCACTACATGGATCCATTGAGTCTTTGGTCTAGAATAATTATAAAAGTTTTAAATATATGCAGGTACACTAAATACACGTGTCCATACACTGTGCATGTAGGGTAAGTGTAAAAATAAAAATAAAAAAAGATATATACCATTATCTCATTATAATCAGGAAGAAAAGAAAAATAATCTCTCTATAAACTCTGTGTATTTGGTTTATATAAACTTCATATAATAAGAATAAAATAACGAAAGAATTATCTCTGAATTATAAAGAAAATATACATTTTCTATTCGTAAACTGTTAAAAAAATTATTTGTATTCAGATAAAAAAAAATAACCAAAAAGACATTCAAATGCTACTTAGCTAAAAATATATGTCAAGTTGACACCAAGTACAAAAAATGGACATTCCTTCTATAATGAGGAATAGGTTAAATCCCAATACTTTAATAAAAAAATTAATAATAAAAAAATTAGTATAACCATATCCAAGAAGGTATATACTATTACTATTACAATAACTTGCATAAAATTATGTATTCAAATGAGAAACAATAAAATCATTAAACCCTTTGGCCGTTTCAAGACCCTCAATATTAAGTCATACTAATAATAAATGATAATATTTTATTAACAATTTTTCTTTAAGTATAATTTAAAACAAAATACTTGAGGACTTTAAATAAATATTTTTATTTTATATTAGTACATAAAGAAGAGGAGTTATGTCAAGAACCAAAACCAACTCTAAATATTAATTAGAGTTTCAAGAAACATCACGACGCTAATGATAATCTCAATATGTTGTAATGCCATACCCTAGAAATAAATAGGAAAAACATGTACATAGAAACTTGACGATGATGTTGAATCATCACATGGTAGGAAACTAAGCTGAGATTCACTTCCATTATAAGCTCAAGACTGTGGAAAGTCACCATCATACTGTTGAGGCCTCAAAATTCATTGCAACGACATGGGGGATGACCACCCGGTCTGGACCTTAAACAGTTCATTTTCCGTTTGGAATGATGGCTCCGACTAGTTTAACTATGTCCAGTTACCTTTTTTCAATCTCCATTGGCTAAAAATATGAATTTTTCTACCAATGGGAAAGAGACATCAGATTGTTTCTCTTCCTGATTGGGCAAGAAAGTGATCCTTAAGCTAATTTGGGCTTAGCCAGGCCACAACTAAAGTTTTGCCTCTTTTGGAAGAGGACTTATTAAGGATGTATAATTTAATCTAAATGCAATATTATTCTAAGATGCAAGAAAAAGAAACTATTTTAATCCTATCTCAATTAGGCAGATATACATATATACCAAGTGAGAGCAAGATGTTTTAAAATAATTGAGATTTAAATATGTTTGTTTTAAATGAATATCAAGCTAACGAAGTAGTTCAATTAACTGATGTTGTGAATACCAAACAAATTCTTATCTAGAGACCTCTTCACTGAAATAATCAATCAACAAAACTAAGGAAGTAGTTCTCAAAATGATATTGATAATTTAATCAGTAACTTGAATAATTAAACAATAACATGTGAAAATAGTTCACAACATATCACTATTCTATAAATCAGTTTTATAAGACAGATTTATGAGTAAATTGTTACTCAGAAATCAGAATTCATCCCATAAGAGTAGAGATAAATAATAACATAAATTAATGCAAATTACTCATACCGAAATAAGTGCACAAGTATGCGAGTAAATTGACACAATTATATTGTCATAAAATGGAACCATCATTTAAAATAATAGTATTATAAATACGAATTTATTAAGTTCATTTCTCGAGCTATGGTCTCTAACAATATTTTACAATGCTTGAACTTTTGCTTTCAAAATCAGAGCTACAGTAGTGCAGGACTCTATTCATTATACATAACTCAGAATGTAAAAGAAAAACCTCAATAATTTCCAAATCTGAGATTCCTCTCCTCTCACCCTACACCTCTAAATCCTTTAGACAATAGTGCAATCAAGAATTCTAGAATTATAGAGGAGAGAATCCCCTTATTACATTTTGCAATCTACTATTTATAATATTTACAAAAGAATTCTTCATAGGAAAGTTTGTTGAAGAGTTGTTTTTCTCCATCAATTTTCATTGGTTTAAAATCATATTCTTCAATTCTTGGAGCCTCCTCATTGATTGAGAGTTTCTTCTTCTCATCTCTTCAACTGTTGTCCTGCAAAAACAAATCAAAACAAAATTAAAATGTAAAAATAAAATCAAAATGCGAAAACAAATGAAAGTAAATCCAATCAAAACTTAATTAAATAAATAATTGAAAAAGGAAATATAATCTTTCTTTTGATTTATGTGTTGATATAATTGGCCAAGGATATCATTGACGAATGGAATACATTTAGAAGAAATTGTGGGCAAATTAAAATGCAGAAAATAAAACTCAAAAAAATTATTTTGTTAAAAATTCAGAGCATGATCTTCTGCTAAATTTTAAAGCCAATAAATGATAAAATCTGGAAATGAAACAACTTCATAAATTTTCTTCATGATTTTATCTATCTAATGAGCCATCTCGGGCGTCATTTAGCCAAGTAAAACTTCATTTATGAGCTTCCAAAGTTTGTATATTAAAGTTGACAGAATTTTGGAATTTTTGTTGCTTGGGATAAATTTCAGAATTTTTTAATTAAATTCAAATCCTAAATTAGATTATAGTTTTTTTAATTTAATTAATGGTAGTTAATTGTAATTATATTATTAAGCTAATTTAGTTACAATATAATTGTAAATTAAGTTATAATTATCAATTAATTAATTATAATTACATTATTAATTTTGATTAATAAAAACTAATTTGAAAATAAAATTAAACTAATTAAAAACATTATTTATTTATTAATTAAAATATTAAAATATTGTATTAATATTATAATTTGAATTATATTAAAATTATAATAGAAATATTAAAATTAAATATAATATTAATTATAATATTATATAATATAATTTTGTTTTATTAATAATTCAAAACAATTTTTAATTCTTCACGTGAGGGAGAGGGGGAGAGGAGAGGAGAGTAATAAGGGAGGAGGAGAATGAGTGGGAGCTATAAGGTGGAGAGAAGAGTTAGGTGAGGGAGAGTGAGGTGGAGGGTGAGTGAGGTGAGGGTGAGGTTATGGGAGTAATAAAGAGAATTAAAAACTTTGCATAAAACTTAAAATCTTATCATATAACCAAAATTGCATCGGATTTCGGCGTTTTTAAAATATATGCAAAAATAAATATTTGTTATTTGCGATATGCGATTTGCGATGTATCACAATCGTAATATCGCTTTGCATATTTTATTTCGGATTTTTTGTAAATTGAGATTTTTCAGAAGAGTGAATGTGGTGAGAAGTGAGATCCACGTGTGACTAACCATCCTATATTTTGGACTTCTATTTTTTGCAATTTTGGGATTTTGGGTTTGGCAATTTGTTTTAAAATAATGAGTTGGAGTAAATTACCAAGATCCTAAAATGTGTTTTACTTCATTATGCAATTTAGTTGGGTCGTTTTGTAGGAACGTTAGTGAAAAATGAAAGAAAGAAATATTTACAATGAATGACTATTTTAACTACAAGAATTAAAATATTGGTACACTTTATACATTTTGTTAACCCAAGCGAGAAAATGATCAAAACTTCAAAGGATTGTCATTTACAAACCGGTTCACCAAATGGAGTAAAACAATTATCATTGGAAAGCTTGTGAGAAAACGAATTCAATAAAGCAATCAAAACAAAATTTTGAGAAAGATGAAAAAATGACAAAAATGTAGGACAATTAACTTAATGGAATTCCTAAAAGGTGTTTAGCCAAAAATTTTGTGGAAAGGGTCCCCATAATTTGAAGTACATAAGTAAAAAATGGAGAGGTTGTGTTTTACCACAACAATGGCAACATGCGGGAGAAGAACCAGTTATCTCTGATTAAAGATAATGAACTTAAATTTACCTAAAGTTTAAAATTAATGGAAATTATGAAATCGTCTAACAACAAAAAATTTCCATAGGTCCCACATGAATAGATTAAGCAATATGAGTTTGTGAAGATAGGTACTTAAAAAAAACTCGAGTAAAAGTGATGAATCCAAATTTGGGGAAATATGTTTTTTAAATTTTCCTGATGTGAAAAATAGAATAAGGTAGAGATAAGAGCTTTTGATAATGCATATATCCATTTTAATATTTTCTCTAACATTGCTTTGCTGCCAGTGAGCCTGAATAGTACCCCAGCAAAGTTGTATTTTATGCCATACAAGCCCTAGTCCCACTGCCAGCGGGTGTCCATAACCCCGACGAGTTTACTTGTATTTCCCATGCTTCTTATTTTTATCACTTTTTTGATAAGTGCATTTGCAAGTTTTTTATTTATGATGTATTTGAGTGACAGAGGTGGGATGGTAATAAAGATTTTATGTTCAATGGACATAGTACTTTCATAATGATTGCTCCAAATTCTTTCCTTGCAACTATCAATCAGAGGATTTTTATGTGGAGGGGTGGGAGGGATTCATTGAATTAAACTCAAATCAGTTCTTTCCTTAAAAAGTAAACTCAATCACTTATAAAGGATGTGTGTTCCTCCATGAAAAATATTTAAATCAATATGGCTTTATGGTTCCATAAAGATATTGATGCAGGAGCATCAAGACCTTTATCTCCATTTGTAAATATGGGGTGTGATAGTATTAATTTGTAAATATGGGGTGTGATGATTTTTAATATTTTATTAATTTGAATTAAATAGGAGAAGGTGAGGATTTATGTAAATATCTTTTTATTAATAAAAGGATATGAGGAAATTTAATAAATTGAAGGATTTTAGGGATAAAAACCTATCCTTTAGGGATGTTGAGAGATTTAGGGGTTTGTTGAGGATTTTAAGGGATTGAGCATTTAATTAAATGATTTTTGAAATTGTATAAATAGGAAGGGGTTTTGTGAGAAAAAGACATTGAGAATAGTGAGAGGAGTAGAGAGCTGGTTTGGAACAACCAAGGCTGTAAGCCTTTGGTAAATTTGTAAGGGCCAAATGTTGAATATCTGGCCATGTATAAAGGGTTTTGAAATTGATTTGAATTTGTTTATACAATAAGGAATTGTTCTGAAATTTTGTGTGAGTTTTGTATTTCTGGTCAATTTGGTATAATGAGTTAGAATCTTAAATTCAGTCATTTGACAAATTTTATAGACAATCTCTGCACATAAGTAAAGAATCGACATTAGCCAGCATTATAGTTCTTATATTTTAATGTCGATTTATAAGGGCGCATTGTGAAACCGTGTTCATAGAATTGAACGAATTTACATTTGGGGAAAACTGAAATTGGTTTCAATTGCAAAATTTAATAGACATTGTATGAAGTAGGGCGCAAGGTTTGCGCAAAATTCTGTAATTGGACATTGGCAATGATCGATTGAAATGCTGTGTTAAAGAAATTGTGAAGTCGATCTGTTTTGCAGATAGCCGAACTGCAACCAAGTTAAATCGATACTCAGAATGGGTATGTGTTGGGAAAACATGTTAGTACGTGTATGGACAACGTTGATAATGCAGTGCAGAAAGCGTTGAGTTAATAATGGACAACATTGAGTTAATAATGCAGTGTAGAAAGCGTTAAGCACTGGAGATTCGTTGTTCAGGAATGCGTTAATGATTTCTGGTATTCGGCCTGCAAAATAAGCATTAAATTGTGAATGATGACTTGCCATTAATAATGATTGTGTTTGGTTGAAGAAGAAGATTGCTGGAGTATGGCATTGTTGAAGATCTGACACTGTAAGCGTTGAAGACGATACCATTGAACTGTCAGGGTATCTGTAAGGCGTTCCAATTCGAATTGGCAATTCGATATAAGTTAAATCGATTGCTTTTCTGTTTTGATCGATAGTGAGGGCGCACGGTAGTTATAAAGCTGCATGAAATTACATTGAAAGTCAATGCAGAGTTAAATATACATTGTGTGAAGTATGAGACAGAGTTCTGTTTGATTATTAATGCAGAGTTCTGGTTTAATCATGTCAATTGAAACAGGTTTTTGCCGGACGTTCTACAAATGAAATGAAGGATCATTATGAAGCGAGTATGAAAAATTATGTATATTTGAAAGTGAATGTCTTGAATGAGATTAGTTGAAATCCACGTCGTAGCCCAGTATGTGTTGAATTTGGCCTCGTCGACGTCATAAAGTGCGTGTGTAGTTGGCTTGGAGGAAGCGGATGCAAACTTATGCCATGATGGCAGCAGGTATGTTTTATTAGCAATGGACTTTTGAAACAGATAAATTTCAGAAGTCGAATAGTTCGATTGTTAAAATCTAGAATCTGAAGGGCGCAGTCTAGAATGAGTAAGATTGCTGAAATGGAAAACTTCGAGCTGTTTGTTAATGAAAACTTAGAGCTGTTTGAACTAAATAGATTAGTGGCAGACATATGAGGATTAATCATCGGAGTCTAAAGGTAAGGCGCACTCTTTAATTGAGTCCAGCCAATATACTTTGAGATTGTTTATGGGAATGTCCGAAGAGTTTCAAGATTTGGATTTGGGATGTAAGGTTTTTATGTGAGATTGAAATGGTAGCAGGGCGGCATCTTTTTATTGAGTTTGATTTTAAACTCTGGCATTAAAAAGATGAAAGTATGATTGAGTGAATAGAGGATGATGCATGTGTATAGAGAATTGAAAAACTTTGTTGTCTTGGAATTGTTTTAGATGGAAAGTATTTGAGTTTATGAATTGAGTTTGATTCCAAGCTATGGTTGGGATTTAATCAATGGGTTTTTGTTTTTTTTGAGAATATGGTTTCATGGTCATGGTTTTACAACCATAAAGCCATATAATGGAAAACTTCCGCATGTTGAAATGGGAAAATGATGAATTTGCCAGTGATTGATATTTTGATTTGGGTAAATGCTGAGTATGCATTTTTATGCATGGTTATTTGAAGATCCTGGGTATGGCAAGCTCCAGGCTTGCGTCATTTTTGGTATCATAGCTTGGCTCTGTTAAAAAGAATGTTTGTTTTTTTCTAAATGAAGTAGCAGATGTGCATGAAGGCAAAGGAGGTCAGATTCTAATCTGACAGTCAAAGCAAACCAGAGTACAGCTGAAGAATTGAGCAGGTATTGGGTGTGGTTAATTTTGATTTGAATTTTACTGACAAGAAATGGAATGAGAATTGATGATTGCAGCAAAGAAGAAACTCAGCAAAGAAGGAATTGTTGCTGACAGCTAAAGTTTGCAGATAAAGTCGGAAGATTGGAAGAGAGAATCAGATTTTAAAATCTGATTAACAGTAGTTGAATATCGAGAAATTGTGCAGAGGAAGCAATGAAGATTTGCTGAAACAAAATTGCAGGAGTGGTGAGATTCTGAAGGTAGTTGAAGAGTTGACAGCTAGTGGGAAGGACGGTCCATTTAAAAGTACAGGCAAACGAAAAGACAAGATCAGACTGAGATCTTGAAGGTAAGGTGATCTGGGTTTATTTGAATTTGAAGATTGTAGTCTTTGCATTAAAGCAGAAGTATTTTTGCAACTCCCAAAAGGAAAATCCATAGAAGACATGTTTAAAATTTCTAACATAAAACTGGTGAAAGCATAGGTGTGGCAGAATCTTGAGGAAATCCAATAGAGATTGGATAAGGAAGACAGTTGTGAACAGGCAGATGAGTTGAAGCCAGGAAGAGCAAAGAGAAGTGCTCAAAGGAGGTTCCAGAGATAGAACCAATTGCTTGCCAAAAGACTGAGTGAGGAGAGCTTGGTGAGGTAAGTGGCGGCAGGACAGGACTTGCTGCTGAACAGGCTTTAGTGCAACTCATAGTAAAGTGAGTAAGGGACTCATAGAGATGGAAAGGATGATGACTAATGAAAGTCATAACAGAGGTTCTGAAATCAACCACAGCAGAATACAAAAGGAAAAGGATGCCAAGGCAGTTGGCATACAGAGACAGTTAAGCAAAGAGGAATATGAGAGGGAGAAGGCTGAGATGGCAGTTCAGCTTGAGGTGTTAATGGAGATGTTGCAAAGAAATGAGGAAAACCAGAAGCCTGGTTATGTCATAAGAAAGAAGCTGAGGTGGCAGAGAATACAAGAGAAGTGGAATCATCAGGTGAATTTGCAGTTGATAAAGGAACTATGGGAACTTGAACAGGTTATTGATGCCAGACAGAGGATAGAGAAGCTCGAAAGAGTTGAGCTACAGAAAAATGAAGATGCTGAAGAAGATGTTGAAGTTTCGATATGTTACCCAGAGAGTGGACCATTACTTTTTGAAAGTGATGAAGAGCTGGAGGATTTGAATCATATGAATGATTCGAAGCAGCCGGAAGATTTGATGACTGAAACATTAAACAAGACCGTAAGGTCTTGTGATTTTAAAACTAATAATTTGTGTGTGATTGCAGGTTTGGAAGAAGAAGAAGAACATCTACTGAAGGATGTTAAGGAAGATTTAGTAGAAGAAAAACCATGTGAGGAAATGGAAGATCATGTAAAGTTTCCGAAGTCCACTCCAGGTAAAATCATTGAGCTATATCGAGAATTAGAATTTCAAAGGAAGAAATTGGAAGAACAGAGGATGAATGTCCAGGGCAGATTGCTGAAGAAGGATGACAACGCGATTGTCATAAATGATAATCAGGAAGAAATTGCAGATGGTGAGCAAAGGAATGTTGTAGAGGGAAAGGAAGATTGGGAGGCCGCCACATTCATATTGACAACTAGAGCAACATGTGAGGCAACATTTATAGTAGCAGCAGCAGAAAAAGTGATCAAAACAAGTGAAGAACAAGCAAGAATGACAGTTCAACAATCAAGAGATGGAAACAATCAGCAGATAAAGGACATACTGGACAGAGAAATTGAGTTGATAAGGAGGTTAATGATAAAAACATTCCAGAGAAAGACAGCCGAAAGAAAGAAAAGGAGCGACAACAAGAGAATGACAGTGAAAGATTGCAAGAGCAGAGCAAGTGGAGCATTACAACACAAAATATGGAAACCTGGAAGACAACAGCAGATGACAACAACAGTGAAGCAATCGACAAGCACGGAAAGATTACAAAATAAAATTTGGGATCCAGGAGGAGATATCCAGACTTATGACCAGGTGGTCATGAATTTTCTTACATGGGGAGTCTGATGCAGGAGAATCAAGACCTTTTTCTCCATTTGTAAATATGGGGTGTGATAATATTAATTTGTAAATATGGGGTGTGATGATTTTTAATATTTTATTAATTAATTTGAATAAAATAGGAGAAGGTGAGATTTTTGTAAATATCTTTTTATTTAATAAAAGGATATGAGGGAATTTAATTAGTTGAAGGATTTTAGGGATAAAGATCTATCCTTTAGGGATGTTGAGAAATTTAGGGGTTTGTTGAGGAATTGAAGGGATTGAGCATTTAATTAAATGATTTTTAAAATTGTATAAATAGGAGGGCTTTTTGTGAGAAAAAGACATTGAGAATAGTGAGAGGAGTAGAGAGCTGGTTTGGAATAACCAAGGCTGTAAGCCTTTGGTAAATTTGTAAGGGCCAAATGTTGAATATCTGGCCATGTACAAAGGGTTTTGAAATTGATTTGAATTTGTTATTACAAATAGGAATTGTTCTGAAATTTTATGTGAGTTTTATATTTCTGGGTGAATTGGTATAATGAGTTAGAGTCTTAATTTCAGTCATTTGACAAATTTTATGGACAATCTCTGCACATAAGTTAAAATCGACATTAGCCAGCATTATAGTTATTATTTGAAATGTTGAATCTGTATGTCGACTTACAAGGGCGCATTGTGAAATCATGTTCATAGAATTGAACGAAAAATACATTTGGGGAAAAACTGTTAAATAGAGATTGGTTTCAATTGCAAAATTAAACACACATTGTATGAAATAGGGCGCAAGGTTTCTGCAGAGTTTGTGACTGGACATTGTCAATAGAAACAATGATCGATTGAAATGCTGTGTTAAAGAAATTGTGAAGTCGATCTGTTTTGCAGATAGCCGAACTGCAACCAAGTTAAATCGATACTCAGAATGGGTATGTGTTGGGCAAACATGTTAGTACGTGTATGGACAGCGTTGATAATGCAGTGCAGAAAGCATTGAGTTAATAATGGACAACGTTGAGTTAATAATGCAGTGTAGAAAGCGTTAAGCACTGGAGATTCGTTGTTCAGGAATGCGTTAATGATTTCTGGTATTCGGCCTGCAAAATAAGCATTAAATTGTGAATGATGACTTGCCATTAATAATGATTGTGTTTGGTTGAAGAAGCAGATTGCTGGAGTATGGCGTTGTTGAAGATCTGACACTGTAAGCGTTGAAGACGATACCATTGAACTGTCAGGGTATCTGTAAGGCGTTCCAATTCGAATTGGCAATTCGATATAAGTTAAATCGATTGCTTTTCTGTTTTGATCGATAGTGAGGGCGCACGGTAGTTATAAAGCCGCATGAAATTACATTGAAAGTCAATGCAGAGTTAAATATACATTGTGTGAAGTATGAGACAGAGTTCTGTTTGATTATTAATGCAGAGTTCTGGTTTAATCATGTCAATTGAAACAGGTTTTTGCCGGACGTTCTACAACTGAAATGAAGGATCCATTGTGAGGCAGTGTTGAAGAAATTATGTATTTGAAAGTGAATCTTGAATGAGGATGCGTTGAAGTCCATGTGTAGCCTGGAGATGTGTTGAATTTGGACGCAAATGACTGATCTGTAAAGGGTGCGTATTGTAGTTGGCTTGGAGGAAACACAGATGCAAACTTATGCCATGATGACAGCAGGTATGTTTTATGACAATGGACTTTTGAAACAGATAAATTTCAGAAGTCGAATAGTTCGATTGTTAAAATCTAGAATCTGAAGGGCGCAGTCTAGAATGAGTAAGATTGCTGAAATGGAAAACTTCGAGCTGTTTGTTAATGAAAACTTAGAGCTGTTTGAACTAAATAGATTAGTGGAAGACATATGAGGATTAATCATCGGAGTCTAAAGGTAAGGCGCACTCTTTAATTGAGTCCAACCAATATACTTTGAGATTGTTTATGGGAATGTCCGAAGAGTTTCAAGATTTGGATTTGGGATGTAAGGTTTTTATGTGAGATTGAAATGGTAGCAGGGCGGCATCTTTTTATTGAGTTTGATTTTAAACTCTGGCATTAAAAAGATGAAAGTATGATTGAGTGAATAGAGGATGATGCATGTGTATAGAGAATTGAAAAACTTTGTTGTCTTGGAATTGTTTTAGATGGAAAGTATTTGAGTTTATGAATTGAGTTTGATTCCAAGCTGTGGTTGGGATTTAATCAATGGGTTTTTTTTTTTTTTGAGAATATGGTTTCATGGTCATGGTTTTACAACCATAAAGCCATATAATGGAAAACTTCCGCATGTTGAAATGGGAAAATAATGAATTTTCCAGTGATTGATATTTTGATTTGGGTAAATGCTGAGTATGCATTTTTATGCATGGTTATTTGAAGATCCTGGGTATGGCAAGCTCCAGGCTTGCGTCACAATAATTGGACTGTCAGAGGTGGATGTTTCTAAGAAAAACATAATGAAACCTGGTGCATTTATGTCTCTATACGCACCAGTGCATTTATGATTTTATGGGCACCGCACTAATACTGATTCCAGTTATAAATATCGGTGTGTTTGTGTGATACTACACACCGGGGCATCTATGTATATATAAGCACCAGTGCATTTGTAGATTCCATGTGCATTGCACGAATACTGATACCAATTATAAATATTGGTTCCTTTCTGTGATACAGAGCACCGGTGCCTCATAAAGATACACACACTGGTGTGCTTATACGACCTATGGGCACCGCTCAAATCCCAAGACTAATTAGAACGACCCCATGTGTTGTATCACCAACATAGGCCTGATGCCATTGTTTTCCTTAATGGCCCAGTGCATTCTCCTTAGACCACCACAGTGCGCTGTCAAGTGATACGCACCAGTGTGTTCAAACCTGATAAGAGCATCGATGGGAAAACATCCGTAATAACCTCCAGCCGCCCATTTTTTTAGTTGTGTTCAATTTCCGTTAAAATATCTGCCAAAACCTCCATTACCAGAAACGGCTGTGGTAGCATATGTTTTTTTGACAATTTTGGCTCATTTTATAACACTAAAAACCTCCTTTATAACCTCCGCTAGAGGGTCTTTTCCTTGTAGTGGCTCCTTCCTTGGGTTTGACATAAACCTGCTCAATACTCCCACTGCATATGCAATTTCTGGTCTAGTACATACCATTGCAACATCAGGCTACCCACTGCACTTGCATATGGAACACGAGACATATCCTCCTCTTCTTCTTATGTCTTGGGACACTGTTCAATAGACATCTTTGTACCTACAAGAATCAGAACATTCACCGGTTTACTATCCTGCATATTGAACCTCTGCAATATAGTCTTGACATACTTCCTCTAGTTTAACCATAGCTTCCTCTTTTCCTGATCTCTTTTAATTTCCATGCCCAAAACATAGTTTTCAGCACCAAGATCCTTCATGTCGAATTTGGAGAGCAGTTGGGTCTTCAAATATTGGATAATTTATTTGTCATTTCCAATCAACAACATATCATCCACATACAAGACAAAATAAATAACACGGTCACCAATTATTTTAAAATAAACACAGTGATCCTCCTTGCTTCTGGTGAAGCCAAGTCCCTGTATATAGGTATCAAATTTTTGATACCACATCCTTGGTGACTATTTTAACCCATACAAAGACTTCTTTAACCTACATACCAGTTCTTTATTCCCCTTCACCATAAATCCTTCAGGTTGTTTCATGTAGATCTCCTCTTCCAGATCCCCACGAAGAAATGTTGTCTTCACATCCATCTATTCTACCTAAAAATCAAATGTAGCAGCAACAGATAAAAGTAATATAATAGAAGTAACTTTGGAAATAGGAGAAAAAATATCACCGAAATCAATTCCTGGCACCTGGGAATAACCTTTTGCTACCAACCGAGCTTTATATTTCTCCACCTTGCCTTATAAATTCATCTTCTTCTTAAATATCCATTTGCTCCCGATGGGCTTCCTTCCAGCCGGCAACTCCACCAGATCCCAAGCCTCATTTTTATGCAAGGATGCCATTTCATCAACCATGGCCTCCTTCCAAAGTTTTCCATCTTATGAATCTACTGCCTCCCTGACGGTTCTGGGATCATCATAAGTTAAAGTTAAAGAAAAATTTGAACAAAAATAAAATGGACTATACCTTTCTTGTTGTCTTCTTTCCCGAACTGATCTTCTCACAGCTGGAGTTTGTGGATCTTCCTCTTCTGAGTCTTCTTCTGTTGTAGAGTCTAATTCATCCTCCTTTAGTTCAAAATCTATCTTCTCAGGTTCCTTTGGTAGGACTTCATGTTTAAAAATATCTTTCACCTCTCTAAACACCACATCTTGGTTGTACACAACCTTCCTTGTTTCCGAGTTCCAAAGCTTGTAACCCTTTAAACCATCATTATACCCAATAAATATGCACCGTTCAGATTTATTATCCAACTTGCTCCTTTTCTACTGTGGAACATGTACATATGCATCACATCCAAATACCCTCAGATGTGAAAGAGAGGGTTTCTTACCAATCCATACCTCATATGGAGTCTTATCCTCCAACGCTGATGAAGGTGATCTGTTAACCAAGTAACATGCAGTCTCCACTGCCTTTGCCCAAAATTATTGTCCTAACCTGGTTCCACTGGACATGCTTCTTGCCTTTTCCATCAGCGTTCTGTTCATTCTTTCTGCAACTCCGTTTTGCTGAGCCGTGTATGGAATAGTCTTCTGTCGTGCTATACCACACTTCTGACAGAACTCTTAAAATTCCTTCTTGCAACACTCCCCACCATTATCTATCCTCAACACCTTTATCTTATTCTCTATTTGGTTTTCCACCAGAGCCTTAAATTCTTTAAATCTGTCAAGGACCTCAGATTTCTTCCTCAAGAAATATATTCATGTATTCCTTGAGAAGTCATCTATGAATGAAACATAGTACACGGAATTACCCAGTGATGGAACCAACACAGGTCCAAACACATATCTGTGCACAAGCTCTGTAGAAGGAGCATCATCAGATCCCTTTCCTTTCTCAGGAGCTTTAGATCCGCAGTCATTTTTGTAGTGCCCTTCCTTTCCGCATTTCCACCACACCTTTACAAACTTTCCAAGAGATTTAAATCTCCCACTCGAAACCTTATTCTTGTTTCTGTTATGGGACCTTCCTTTTACAGATAAGGCATCTCCATTTTGACCCTCCATATTTCTCCATCTCATTTCCTCCGACAGCAAGGCTGAGACAATGTCATAAAAATTCAAGGTAGTTGTATTGCTACCTATTGCAATAACCATACTGTCCCACAAATCTGGTAGAGAACACAACAAACTGATGCACTTATCTTCATCTAATATTTTAATATCAATAGATGACAGCCGACTTACCACAATATTGGAGGCATTCAAATGCTCTGTCACCGAATCTCCATCCTTCATCCTCAGGTTATATAGATTTTTCTGTAGGAAAAAATTATTCACTATAGACTTAGATGGGTACAAAGTCCCTAGCTTGTCCCACAAGGTCTTCGCCGTAGCTTCCCCAGATACATTCAATAATACTGAATCTGAGACACAAAACCATATTGTGCTCTTTGCCTTTCGATCCATTTTCTTCCAGTCTTCATCTGACATTGCCGTTGGTTTAGTACACATATCTACCATGATCCACTGGTCCTTATCCACCAGTAGATACTCCATCTTGAGCTTCCACAACTCAAAACTTTCACCATTAAATTTATCGATCTTTATCTTCCCACTGCTCACCATCTTCTTTCACCGCAAGAATCGATCCAACAGATCTACCACTGAATAGGGTCTACCTCAGGCTCGAGCAAAAAACCCTCAACGGAAAAGGCGTCCCCTTGAAGCCGAAACTGCTCTGATACCAAATGTAGGTTTTAAACCTGTGAAATTATCTATGAACGAATATTTAAAACATAAAATAAACAATAGCGAGAGCATAAAACATAAAATAGATAAACACAGATATTTTCCCCTGGACCCCAAATTGGGACGACCAGCTTGATTTTTCATTATATTCCTTTTAGTGTTACAATACATATATATACATGTTAAATCATACATAAACCCCAATCCTTTAACCCTATATTAGAAAATAACCATAGTTCCCTTGACCGGATCTACAAAATACCAGGGGCCGAAAAACATCAGGCCCCAAAACCATGTGCAAACCCATGCACAAAACCATGGGCGGGTCTACCCACCAGAAAATAAGGACCAAAAAAAATTTCCGGGGCATTGCCCCGCCCCCCCTTTTACCCCCCGCCCCATATGTTGCACCCAGCACAACCTATAGGGGGGGCTATTGCCCCCCCTGTTACCCCCTCGCATGTGACTAGTCGTGGAAAGAATATAACACAAACCCAACAAGTTTAAAAGTGTATAAGTCTGCATAGTTTTTTCAAGTGTTTTTAGTGCATTTTTGAAAAGGAAATCGAGCACTACCAGAAATTATGGTAGCATTACAATTTTTGCGCAGTTACACGTTTTTACCAAAATTTCTGGTAGCGCTTGTTTTAAAATATTTTTAACTTTCAACAAGTTTCCAAGCAAGTTCAAGAAAGATAAGGACTCATAACGATATGGATATAACAAGTGATGCCTGATAAGTGGTTATGAGGTTGTTGAAGTTTATATTTAATGAAGAGAAATGGTTATTAAAGAACCAAAGTCATGAGGAGACAAATCAACATAAAAAGGGGCAACATGTCAGCATACTCAGCAGTTCAGTCAAAACTGTATTCCATTCTCTCATCTACATATGTCCTTTCGGTTAGATTTCAATGGGATATAGATTTAATGTCCTATAATACCTATGTGATGTTAGGAGTAATGGTTCCTTTTTTTTAGGAGAGATGAAGTTGGTTCCTCTCTCAATATATATACCATTTGTAAATACCATGTTAGGGTTGGATGTTGGTCTACCTCAAGATGTAATATAATAAAGAAAACCCATTTTTCACTTTATGTTGGACAATTTTTTTATTCAAGGACTATCTGATGTATGGTGTGTTTCTCTCATTGTTTATTTCTTCTGATTAATGAGTAGCAACAGCTAGTAAGGTATGAGTAAGAAATTTTTAGAGGATCTAATAGTAAATTATTTTTTGATTAGTTTCTTGCAAATCATATATATGTTGTGTAGAACATGTTAGTGAAGGTTTCATGAAATATTTATGAAATAATTTATGCATGTACTCTACTTTTTGAATGTTGTTTACTTTACATAAAACAGAGTTTGTGTAAAGAGCCACTATTATATATCTGCAACTAATTTAGGATATGAATATTTCTTAGAGTACATACTAGATATATATCTCCTTTCATTTGTTACAATATTCTCCCTATATTACCAATTTACCCATACAACTTAAACTTGCCACAACTTGTCAAATTCATGAAAATATTGAAGAATAAAATCATTTCAAACTCTTTGAGAAGCCATCCTACAACTCAAAAACTTTAAATTTGAAATGAAATATGATTTGTAAGGCTTACTCCTTTTGCAGTGAAGGAGTAATTCCTTGCACTAACATGATCAAGGATATGATGTGAGATTTAAAGAAAACAAATGTGAAATCAAGTATATAGGCACATGTGAGATATTTCTTGAAGCTATGAGAACAAATAATAATGTCTATGTTCTCAAAGAGAAGACATAGAGGTGATGCTTATAAAATATTGGTGAAATTTGGTTGTGGCATAAAAGACTTATACATACGAAATTGGATTAGATAATCAAGCTCAACAAGAAAAATGTTGTCTAGGATTTGCCTAGTCTTTCAAAACCATAGAACACAATTTGTAACTATTGCCAAATAGGAAAGCAAAATCTAGATCCATTCAAGGAAAAGGAGAAATCATAAGAAAATCCAGAGAAACTGGTACACATGGATATGTGTGGACCATCCAGAATATATTCATCCCTAGGGAAATTATATTTTATGCTTATAATTTATGATCTCAATAGGATGATGTGGTTTTCCTTCCTCAGAGAGAAATATGAAGCTTTTGAGAAGATTAAAGAGTTCAAAGCTGATGAGGGCCATCATTAGGTCTATTTTAAGGGGTCATAGTGTCACATTTTTAGCTTATTTACTCTCTCTCACACACATTTAATTACATTTTGTCATATTTTGGTTAGTGATAATGGTGTAAAAATGGATTGTCATGAATTGAAGCCTAACATGGTTTCATTGCAGGAAATGAAGGGAATAATGTTATTTTTGAGTGAACTCCATGTGAGGGCTTGGAGTAGACAATGAGGAAAAACAATAGGGAGGTTGACCACCTTCCTAGATCTTAGAATCTACCAATATCGCTTCAGATCATCCTCCAACAACTCGAAGTCAAAGTCAACCAAGAAAATGGATGATAAGAGGGATCCGAGCTCCACTTCTCTCGAAGATCAAGGGGAAATAACCTACTTTTTAGGGATTTGTTGGTATCTATCCATTTGTATAAATAGATAAGAGAAAGAGCTCCTTAGGATTCAGATTTTATATGCATCCAAAGAATGCTTGGCTCTGTATTAGATATTTTTTACTTTCATTGTTAAGCTAAGAGAATGGTTATGAAATAGGAATGATCATTTGGTCTATTTCTCACTGAGTTTATTTAAGAGAGTTGAAGCTTATGGGTTAGGGCCTAATCCATGGGTTGTAGTCTCTCTTGTGTACATTTTTGTCTTTCCTTTATTTTTAAGTAGCTCATTAAATTGATTACATTTTGGTAGCATATAAAATATCAAAAATATGTTGTCAGTCTCCCTCTCTCACCTATTCCATTAGAGTTTGAGGAGGAAGGTCTTCCATCACAGACCAAACATATTCATTTTATGATTTATTGGAAAATTTAAGATATATTTCACTTTTCTTATCATGAATATGTTTTAGGTCCAAACGTAGATTTATATTTCAAGTGTATGAGTAGTTATAGTTAAATTAAACTCATATTTTCCACTATTTCCTTGATAAGTTTGTTGATGATGAATGCATGAGTATATGTCTAGTTTGTACGTTTAGATATAGTAGCAGAGAAGTAACCTTTCATCACTATCACTTTTAGTTTCAACCCTCCATTAGTCACCTTCCATTCAGTCACCCACAACCCTTCTTTAGATACCATCAACACACCATTGAGAGCAATCGTTTTGGTGCAAGACAATTATTTTGAGGCCTCTAAGCATGGCCAAGGGAATTTTCCATCCTCCATTTCCTTGGATCCACCTTTATCTAACCTTTCATAGCCTTCCTTTCATCATTTCTAGCCTCCAAACCCTCTCGACATGTTTCCTGTAGCATTAGAGGACTTCCTGTAGAAAAACAAGAATCCTATAGGACCTTCCTATAACAATGTTGGGAGATCTCCCCTTCATCCCAAAATCACTCCTAAACCTCACCCGAGCCTAGAAAAGCCATGAGTGGACCTCTATCTATAAATCCTTGGTTTAGGGACACCCTTAGGACACCCAAACTCCCTCTTCTCTTACTGCAAAACACAGTTATTTGCAGTGTGATTAGTTCATCATAAGATACATCATTAGCATAGTAGCTAGCATGAATTAGATAGAAGTCAACTCGTCATTGATTTAGCACGTGTCAAAATATATATTAGTTCCTTTTTGCAAGTCAATTTAGTAGTCTAGAAAATTAATGAAGTCTAGTATAATTTCATTTCTTGTACTTAGAATGAGAGTTAGTCCTTTTTCGAAAGTAGAAATTAAATAAATAAATCAGTGCAATATAGTGTAGCTTATTTTCTTGCCAACAGAGTAATGGTTATGATTTGACTTCAACCTTAGTTTGCAGTTAGAAGTGTGACAGATTTCCTCATTCAGAGTAGCCTTAGTTACTAGCACCTCATGGTAGAACTAAGACGAGGATGACATGAGCAGAGCTCATCTGCTATGCATATAGAACTATCAACTTCAAGTTTGTACGAACCCTGGGTGGATAAGTAAATTTGAGTAACATCTGGGAGTTGTAGTACTCTTAGTGCATGATCTAATGCTAAAAAATATGCTCAAAAGTGAAAGTTATTAGAATGAATCAAAACTCATGTGCTTGCGTAGATCTCGTCATTCTAAATTCGTTACAATTAGTTTTGCAAAAAATCAACACCGTATTCTCCCAGAAATGAGTTCTATTCATTTTCCCAAATAGGAAAATTTTGGTAAAAAAATGTACAGGCTATTTTATCAATGGTCTGTACAGTTGACTGGGCCAACTTACTATGGAAGGTTGACTTGGCTTCAAGAGACAAACATAACATGACAAATGGAATTATTCCATTGGTGTTGAGTTGGATATTTTTTATTGGTTGTTGTGTTTTTATGTGGATCAATCAAAGGTTGCCACGTGGCCCAGCTAGAGGCCACCACATGGCCTAGCCAAAGGCTGCCACGTGGAACCTCGATGGCCACCAAAATTTATGTAAGGGTCAAGGTGAGGTCGGCGAGGGGTCAAACCTCTCACCTCCAACCAAAAAACTACTGGAGATACCACTATAACACAAAACACTTCTTAACATACTCTGGTGAAAGACTTTATTTAACTTGTATTGGAGGCACATATGGTGGAGGGCCAGGGGCTAGGCCCTAGCCTGACCCCATGACATTTAACATGAAATTAATGTGACATAACCACCATGTGAATAGAGCACTAACCAAGACCACTGAAAGCTGACCATCACCACCAACTCTGCACCACCACATGTGATCAACCACCATATGTGACTAGTCTATTGGTTAAGTTGAAACCTCTAGCGGAGGGGGCTAGCCCTAGGTCCGATCAACCCCACATGACAATGTGCCTACCTAGACTTGCGGTCTTGGAGGAAATTTTAATGGTCCTACAATTTCTCCTATCGAGTGGGAATCATGCAAGTTTTGGAGGGCATTTTGTCGCGCTTGGGGTGCCTGTGCTAGGTTTGGTCCAAATTTTGGGGAGATTAGCTGCAGAATTGGGGAAAAGAGAGAAATAGGCCTAAATTTATCAGTTTTTGGTATTATTGAGAGCAGAAGGAGGATAGATAGGAATTTTTGATAGCTCTGAAGTTGTTGGAGCATGTTTTGAAGCCATTTGAGCACTATAACTCATTGTAATCACCATTGATAATGAAAGAGGGTCAAGCATTGGAAGCTATATGAGGAGATGTAGCCCATGGGGGTGAAATCCTTTATCACTTGTTGTTTTTTGGTTACTGTTATGGCTTTGTTTCTCTATTATTTCTGCAATTTATGGGATAAATTCATGTTTAAATGTGTTAAATAATATAACTTAAGTACCTCAAAAACTCATTCAATTTACTTGAAATTTGTACCATCCTCAAGCACATACATATTCATATGAATTTTGGTGTCATATATTAGGTTTTCTTTGTTGATATGAGCGTTTAACTGTTTGCAAGTGTATGTGATGATTACAAGGTTGAAGCTTAAGAGAGGAGAAGGAAAGCTTATGGTTACAAGTCCTCAAGTGAGGTCAAGGAAAATGAGAGAAAGTTTGCCACAATATCCACCACAAGTTATACCTCGAATTTATTTGAAGCTTCAGCAGGTATGTCACATGATGAAGGGGATACCTATAATATGCCATAGGATGAGAAAGATCATAGAAAATAATTCTTTGACATGACTGAAATGGTGAACGTTCTCTATGAAGAGAGAAATTCAATATTTCTTGGTGAGAGTTCCAAGCACTCAAAAGGAGAGGGTACTTCTCAAGGAAAATTAGGAGATGGTGACAAGCCTTCAAAAGGAAATGGTGACAAACCACCATCATATTCACCTCCATCCTCACCTTCATCTTCATCCTCTTCCACACAAACATTTACTCAAGCACCTCCACATATCCCAAAGGGTCATGATAAAAATCCCTTATTGAAACTTGATATTAAATTTAAATTTCTTATGTATAATGGTGAAGTGAATCCTAAAAAGGTTGATAATTGGGTTCATAAACTTGAATTATATTTCCGAATTCAAAACAGAAAATATGATGAAACAAAGATTCAGCTAGCTACATTAAGGTTGGAAAGTGCTTCCTTGATTTGGCGAGAAGCCAAAACACAAGAGGATATGAAAAAACATGGTAAGGTCTTAACCTCTTGGATATATTTTATTGTTGCACATAGAAGAAAATTTGATCCATTATATTATATGCAGAAGGCTATTATGGATTGAGAAAATTTTAGAGAACTAAAAGGTCAAAGTGTGCAAAGTTACACCCAATAGTTTAGAAGAAGATCTCAAATTTTACGTGTAAATTTGTCATCACAAGACACCTTATTGAAATGTATTGGGGGTTTACATAGTTATCTAGGGCATACTATCCTTATTTTTAATCCTACAAGTTTGGATGAGGTTTGTGATCAGGCAACACATATTGAAGCAATGGGGAAAAACATTTCACAAGAGGGTAGTAAAAATCCATTTCAAAGTGGAGACAAAGGAAAGAGTAAATTGAAAGGGAAAGGAAATAAGAATTCATCCGTAAGTAAGGAAGGAGAAAAACTAACATGCGAACATTGTTCCAAAGGGGGTCATGATGAAGCTCAATGTTGGAAGCTTCATCTTGAGATGAAACCAAAAAATTTTAATGACAAAGGGAAGAAAAAGATAGCTGAAACTACATAACATGGCTTGGGATATGATTCAGGAGATGAAACAAATATCACAGCAATGGAAATGAAAGGTAAGGACATAGAAAGTACTAACTCCTCAACTTTTCCTAATGATACTCAATATGAGAAAACAATAATTCAACTTTTCCATATTCAGGATATTTCAAAGCATACCAAAATTGATATACTCTTTGATAGTGTTTCACAAGAAAATTTGATTTCCGAGGACTTAGTAAGTATATACCAAGTTTATGGGCTAAATACCGTGGGGTAAAGAAAAGAGTTATGGTAAATAAATATATATATAAACAAACGAGAGGTATGGGAAAAAATAAAACCTCTTTTATATCTACTATGTACTCCTCTTTATATTTACAAACACTTAGAAAATATTTTTTTATTTAGGTGAAGCCCAATGGTCAAACACCCATAAGTAAAAAAATATATATTTGACTAAGTTTAAACTTCTGAAAATTCCACATAAAAATACAAAAAAAAAGAACACTTCTAAAAATATACCTAAAATTCCACTGAAAATATACCCAAAAAAACAACACTTCTGAAAATTCCACCAAAAATATACCCAAAAAAACAACACTTCTAAAAATTCCACCTGAAAATATGCCCCAAAAAAACAACACTTGGAAAAGGTAAAAAAATGTGTAATAGTGAGACCACTCCACTCACGTCTCTTATATGGCTGCATCTACCTACCTCACCATATTTGTATCACTAACCTGTACCCCTGTAGATTCTGCTTGTGCCATTTATTCTTCATTCCTTCCTCCATCTTTGATACGTTCCACTTCAGGCTCAAACTTCTGATCTGTAGGAGCTTGCATTTTCTTAATAGAATTCTAATCAGGGTTAGGATTAGGAGTCCAGGACCTCATCTTATTTGCGTTGTTGGAAGTTTTATCTCCATTCTCAATAGGCAACTGCATGGCACGAGACTAGGTTTTTGCCTCGCATGTTCTTTCGAGTTCATTAAGAGAATTAGAACCGTGGGGAATTAAATGGTTTACCTATGGAGGTGCCTGCAGCTGATCCATTCTAATTGTGCTATCACCATAATCAACACTGCCACCATTTCCATACTTGCTTCTTGTGACTTTACCTCGGAATGGTGAGTGCTAATTTGAGATTGAGGACTGGACGTTGGCTGCATAATTTTGTCTTGATATGCTCTATGCTAAATGCGAGTGGGCATCTCAACTACCTAAGAATTAGAAGAGCTCTCCTTTGGTTGATACACTATTAGAATTTTAGCTTTACTTTAGGCTTCCATGATGTTGGGATATTACTTGCTTGTAATTTGGGTCCAAAATTGATGGTTTTGATGTTATTTAGGGAGCTGTTGAAGACAAAGAAAACAAATTGTTATCTTTATGTGTTTTGAGATGTACATATTAGTTTTCCTTATTTTGAGAATCAAAGGTATATCGAGGACATCAAATATGAAGAAATTCTATTTCAATTTTCATGAGAAGAAGCCAACAACAGTTTTTCCCCTAGATAAGGATATTTTGGAGAATTTCAGGGCTGAAGTGCATGTTGAAAACTAAAGCAAGGTCTTGTGAATAGTACCCCTAGATAAGGATATGAGTTGGTGATCTCGATCTCCTCTCCTTTGAGAAATAAATGGTGATCAAGGAGGATTTTCTTCAACACATTGAAGATGATGAATTTGGTTTTTACCTAGGTTGACTATCAACTAATGAAGATCACAGAAAAGGGCCAGGGCATCAAGCTGTCTTTGCAATTTGTTTGGGGATGAGACTAGAAGGTCCATATCATCTACAAACATCAAAATATAATATACTCCAACTGTCCCCTATACTATTCGGATGTACATAGCCAAAAAATAATGTATATTCATGATGCCTCTCTAAACACCAAACGCATATCTGTCTTATGACTAGCAGAAAACTACACAGCAAGGATTCTCTTTGCAGTGACATGGATCAATAGGAAGGAGGGTGTCTTATGTGATCGTAAAAATGGCCTAGACAGATACAATACTGCAAGGGTCTCATGGGTGGAGGTTAGGGCTATCCTCGAGATCTCATGAATATGCATATTGAGGTGGCACTGCTCTCTGCCTATAACTTATTGCTACTGTGTGTGAGCACTATAAAGGAGGGAGGTGATCATCATGTTTTGTGGGTTGATGGGAGTTATTCTAAGGCTCCTCCATTTTGAAATTAAATAGTTGATTACCGTTGTCTATTTGATATTAGACAAGCTTAAATAAGTTCAATTCCAAGCTTCTTATCCCGTGGTTCAAATTGAACGATTTACAACAAACTTCCTTGTGGGATCATTACAGGACGAACTACTTTGGGGAGAAGCTTCATTGTACAAGGCAACATGAAATCCAACATATCTAAACTACATTCCAGTAAATGGCCCATCCTTAGGAGCTATCCAATTGGATAATGTATTTGGGTGGGACATCAAAAATTGAGGAGCTCAAGTAGTTTTATCAAAGGTATATATAGTTTGAGTGGGTCTAATAGTGAGTAGTAGCAGGGCTTGCCTAACATTTAGTAGCAAGGTATTCTTAAATTTTTTTGTGCCATATATTTTAGGGTGAATGATGCATTCATCATGTTGCAAAATAGTGTGGCATGGAGGACCGCATTTGGAGCTGACAGTATAGTTGAAGAGGATCTGAAATTTAATGAGAATCTAAATTCAGTGGACTTCATGCATTGTTATAATAAAGTGGGCCACCCTGTGTGCTAAAATACTTATGGGATTTTTCGAGACAAGGAGCTCTACCTAAAGATCTTTGGAGATGATGAGAAGCTAAAGAATCTTATGAGATGGAGGGTCCAAATTATGGAGAAGGGCATGAAGCTCCTTGATTTCAAGCCTCTTGGTGTCAATGCCATGATTTAGATCACAGATCTTAAGAATATGCCGAAGAGATAATTGAGAGCTGCATCAAACCAAACTCTTGCACTTTTTCAAGATAACTACCCAGAGATGGTAGCAAGAAAGGTCTGTAACTTCTCAAAACACAAATTTTTTTGCCTTTTCCGAGCTTGCCTAGAATAATATATCTGAATTCCTATAAATGATCAGAAGGATTATGTTAGATGTCCTCGTAGATCTGGTGTTCTAAGAATTTCGGCACACCAAAAATTGGAATTTCTGAGGCATCTCTAGATATTTATTACTTCACATTTGGTTGCTAGTTTCAAATGGTGTCAAATTACATATATCTTCAGCCCAGATTGAAAAAGGCTAAAAGTTACAATATATATTTTACATAGAGGTTCCTTTTATATATGGATCTAATAAAGATCTTTAGGCAAATTGGGTTTATATATATTTTTTTAAACAATACAATAGTTTCCCACAAAATATTTGAGTATGGACATTCAATTATTAGTTACTCGTACTGTGAAAATGCAATAGTATTCCTACAAAAACTTATGTATAATGAGTACATGGAATTTTTCTTTCCTTTGCCTTTCTCCCTTTCGAAAGGCTTCAGAAAACATGTCCAGATGGGCTAAACAGCAAGGAATGGTCTTCCTTTGGCTCAGGTGCATGAAGGATATCTACTTCATCAAAATCAATCGAGGCTTACACTAGGCCTCTGTCTTTCTAAGGTTCCTAGCATTTGTGTGTTAGAGCAAACCATAGATAGAACGGAAACCTGGTCAATGGTTTAGCACTATGTCAGTCTTGCCACTGAAATGACTATAAGATATTGTTTCTGGTACCTATGTCCTCCAATTTTTATTTTATTTTTCCTTATTGATTAGGAGAGTCTATGCCACGCTGACATGTATAAGGATTTAACACATATTTGTGTGGTGTTTCAGTAAGTGAAAAACACTTCTCTCAAGTTTTCCTTGTATCAGCGCATTTCCAATTTTGTTTCTTGAATCATAGTATTTTTAATCACAGTGGACCTTTGTGACCTTTTAAATTTCAACCTCATTGTATTTTTCACCCAGAGTTACATGGTTTAGAGATGGAGGAGTGTATCTAGTCATTTATTTGTATGGTCACAATTTTCCCTCAAGGGGTTTTGTTTTTTATGATGAATTTGGTTTTTACCAGTTGAGATATAACCCCTTGTGTTAAGGTAGCCCACACTATCACATAATACAGTGAGGGAATTAGGCTTTTCACAAGAAAATTACCGAGGAAACCCTTTCTTTCTATCTTATCCTAAAACTTTGAAGAAAATGAAATCACTCTATGAATGAAGTATAGTAATGGACTATTTTATCTTTCTAGTAATTGAATTCCAATCTCATCAATTGTAGACTACAAATCCTAAAACATACTACCTTTGGGTTGTGACTTCCAACTGTCGTTGCCTCTGCCAGAATTTAAAATGATTCGATTTCAAGTACAATGTTGAAGAATTTCTCCAATCTTGCTAATTTTCAAGTATTCCATATGTAATTAAGTCTTTTTGTTATATTCAGTTTGCAAGCATGGGATTTTGTTGGGCCCTATAAGGGCGAGGATATTATACTTAGTTTATCAAATAGAAAAATCACCTCTTAATTATTATTCTCTCTATTTTTCAGGTGTTCATCAATGTCCCATGGTATTTCAGTGCATTGTACTCCATGTTGAGCCCTTTCTTGACATAGTGTACCGAGATAAAATTTGTAATTGAACGTGAAGGAAAAGTCACCTAGAACTTCTACAAGTATGTGAAGTTCCTTCTCTGATGTAGTGAAAATATGCTCAACCTCAATTGAAGACTCTGATTATATATGATAGAATGAAGGATATATTCAATGAAAATTTCCTAGAAACTTATTTAATACTTGATTTTAATTGCAGATTTATATCTCCAAAGAATGTGTCTACACAGTATGGGGGACTTAGCAGGACCAAAGATGTAGAATTTGGACCTCACAAGCCTATAGTAGAGTTCTCCATTAGCGCCGGGGAGAAAATCAATCTTGAGATCGAGGAAGTGGAGGTAATGTACGTCAAAAATTTCTCAAATGTGCATATTTTGTGGCAGTTCCTGCATTCAAATTTACCTCTTTCGCCTCATTTTTGTTTCCAATATACTTCCAAATTTGATGAGTTTTAGTTTTGGATATAAATTCTATGGGTGTTGGATTTGATATCTATTTCATCCTCAAGATCTATGCGATTGAGATTTTTTTTTTGTCTTTGAATTTTCACATTCAAGTTGTCTATGTTGTTCAAGTGGGAGAAACAATTTTGTGGGACCTCATAGTTGGTGGGTGAGATGTTTCCTATTAGTCAGAGTTTGTGCTAAGTGCACAAGGAAGCTATTCAACTCTAATTGACAAGAACAAAAAGGCAGGGAAGGTAGTTCTAATAATAGAAAACTCCTCTTCACACAAGAAGAAAGTTGTAGCCTATACATACATGGTAAAAAAGGACATAGTCTAGGATTTCAAGCTTCGTAGTAGATTAGATGTACCTAGAAAGCTTTCTTACATTCAACAATAAAAAATGTTAGTAGTTAAGAATGTGCCATCATTTTGGAGAAGAAAGTTTGTCTCTTTGGAAGCTGGAAATTTTATCTACATATGTACTACTATATAAAAGTTAATATTGTTAATAATAAAGGTTGGTTGTGTTTCTAGAGAAGATCATCACTGTGAATTTCACATCTTTTCATGTTTTTGATTACTAGGTATATGATATACATGGTAAAGCAAGTATAAATAAAATTTATAAATATTGAACACCTCAAGGCTAGTTAATTTTTTATTTATTGTTTACCCCATAAACAAATCTATATAAATAATATTTTTAGTTCGAAAATGGAATATTGTATTTCATTCCTCATCAATAAAAATGTTTCTCAAGGATGGTCTACATTCAAAGGGTTACCTATATGTAAATGAAATCAGTTTGTTGCCTTTGGCTACATATTTTCTAAAAGCTCAAACTTATCTTAAAATAGAACCGATTGTTTGCTTCATCTTTTAGGTTACTATATAGTAAGTATATCATGAATTCAAGACCAATGCAACCTAGAGAATGCAAATGAATCGGGATAAAAACTATATTTGAGGGTGAAGAACTTTGTATTATACATATAAACATATTCTAATTTAAGATAATGCAACCAAGTGGATTTAAATGAATGGGATACGAAAGGTGACGGGTTTGGATAATAGATAGCAATTTGGTAAATTATGTTTTGATTTATATATTTGTTTAATTAAATTTTTTATTTTATTATATTAAAGAGTTGTGACCAATTTTATTTCATGGAAATGATAATATTTAGATAAATATAAAATTTTTAAGATTAGGGAGGAGTTGAAGTTGTTCACTATCTTATACTTTCACTTTATTATATTTTAAACAAGTATTAATGCTCCTCTCACGAACTAGGTACATATTCTCTATAGGTCATTAAATATGCATTTTGTGGATAGTTTTTTTTTAAGGTTTCAGAGGTATGCATGAAGAGAACAAAGCAATTTTCAAGATAACTCACAAATGTTGATAAACAAACCACCCATTCTTCCAAAAAAAATCATATTGCCTCCAACTTTATCACCAACATCACCTTTATCTCGCATGGAAGATGTATCCCCACTCCCCGACGTTACTTTGCACCTCTCGGTGCACATGCTAGTATTACTTGATTTTCCATGCTTATGTGGAACATGGTCGAGAGAAGGAACTATAAAAAAAATGGATTTTCATGAAAGCTTTATAATTTTTTCAAACGTGAAACTTTTGGTGCGTTACTAAGTTTCGTCATTATTTTATAGATCATTACATGTCAAACTGACTTTACTCCTTGACTGGCATTGAATTAACATTGTGCACAAGTATGATTTAAATGTATCAATCAAAAGTATGATTTTATCTATATTTGGTAATTCAAATTGAATACATCATACAATACATAGGAGTGCTATGGCTATGAAGTTCAATATGAAATAATATATTGATTTATATTATTACTATTATATAAGGGGTGCTCTTCCAATTGCCATTTATTAGTTATGTGAAGAAGGTTTTGTGGAATTTGTATTTACTATAAGATTATGTATAGTTGAGTTGGAGACAACTAAGTAGAAATTGGTAGGAAGTTTGGAGTATGTGTAATTCATAATGATCTTGTCTTCTCTTCATTGATGACTTTTCAATGCGTTAGTTTTGACCTAAGCCATTTCATTATCAATGTGTCAAGGCTCAAAACTTGACCTAGATGTCAACTACTTCTTATGATCATTCCTAGGAACATGAATCCTAATTTTTGTAGGTTTAAAATTTATCACAAGGTTTCTCTATTGTGGTCAAATTTGTGGAGGTTATCTCAAAATTGATTTAAGGTACCATGGATCTAAATTTCTTATAAAATTTCAACACTATAACAAACTTTGGTGCAAATTGTTGATCACTTGTCACTTGGTTAGGGTTATAGATGTTATTGAAAATTTTGTGTGCATGCATGAGAGTTGGGTGCAAATGCACAATGTTGTGTAGCATTAGTGTGATAAATATGGGATAGTACAAAGCATAGTTTTGAATATTAGTCTAATTTTACTTGTACCTAATCAACTCAGTCAAGTCGATTGTTGGTTGAATGGTTAATTGTTGGTTCAATGGCTAGAATATCTTGTAGGCCCAAATTCCAAAGGGAAAAATGGAGCCCATCATGGGGTTCTCTTCGTAATTTTCCACCACTAATACCTTCCATGCTTCCTCAAAATCCTCTCTAACCTCACTATAATTGCTAGTAGTAGCATGAGAAACAACGCTACTCTTAGCAAAACTACAAGAACATGTTTTCCAAACTGCACGAGAACTACTTCCCTCACGAGTCGCCATGTGCCATGCTTCGTTCTGGTGGTTCACTTCCTTCAACTCCTGGTTCAACTGCCATATATTCATTGGAACCAACACCCTGAACTCCATGACTAGACAACGATTCACCATTTTTTACTAGTGATTCCCCATTTGTACTGGTGCTTTGCCATGATTTTATAAGATAATTTAATCTTGTGAGAGATTCGCCAAAAAAAACATATATTCATATTATATTATTAGTAAAATCACCTTCCATTTTTCCTATGTATCATGGGGATTCACTCATTTAGTATACATATAAATTTAGGGGGGCTATTAAAATTTTCCCTACATTGCAATTCATTATGGTCCCCCTTCTGAAATCCCTCAAAAAGTTGAGTCTTCATCAGGTAATTGATAGCTAAAATGTATCTTTCTCTCTAACTCCACTTTTTGTTTAGACATATGTTGAAACTACATGTTATTTTGACTACATTTCCAAGCATGCAATGGTGTTTTTATTGGAATAATGCTTCAAGGAAAATATTATAAAGTAAATCTTTCAAGCCAAGATAAAATTTGAAGTAGATAGGTGAATGATTATTTCAGATAATAATTTCCATGCCTTCTTATCTTGTAATTTTCTAATAATAACCCTTCAACAATTTTCTGTGAGATTGTCTTCACTATTGTTATTGCATAGAAATAAGGGTTCTACACCCATATGATAATAGTGGATAACTCATTCTCTTATGTAATTTGCAACACTGAACACCATGGTGCAGTGTAACAACCCTGGTTAAAAATCCATGTAAAAAATTATAAGACCATGGTTGATGGCACACATATTCAAAGCTGAATGCCGAGAAAACCATCATAGCAGGTGTTAAATTTGGTTATTATGGATAAAGAAAATGGAAAAGGATTTGGAAATGAAAAGTGGAATTTATTGGCATTTATTTATGAAAATAATGGAAAATAACAGAAAAATAAGGTGAAAGGTTTGAGGAGGAAATTGAAGGAAAAGAGTGGAAATTGGAGAAAATAGAGGCCTCATTGATAAAAAGGCTTGTGAGGATTAGTTGGGAGGACATTTTTCTACTTCAGGATTTTGGTCTTTTGGATCTCTCTCATTATTCTCTCTCTCTCTCTCTCATACTCTTGGATACTTAGAGTTTTATCGAAGCACTCTTGGAGAGTGTGGATACTTAGTGATTTGGATAATCAAGGGAAAGGAAGATCAAGAAAGTGAAAGTGGAAATTAGGATAAAAAACTACAACGGGATTTGACTGTAGGTATCGAGTTGCATGTATTTTTTCCTCACTAGTTTTTGCATGCATGGTGTATGCATGTGGATTTTCCTAGCCTTGCTATTCCCTGGATAGCCATGGTGTTGTGGGTTAATTTCCATTGATATTTTTCTAGTTGGTTCTCACTATTCCTTTAGTTGTGGGTTGAGTTATTAGTTCCTGGAAGATCTGGTTGGAACAAACACTCTGGAGCCCTGAAACAACTTTGATGGAGACTAATCTATGATGGTGGTGATGTCCAACCGTGAGATGGAAAAATTGGTTGAGGGTTGAGATGGTTTGGCCGCTAGAAGCCCTATATTGGCTGTGATTGATGTTTTTGATGAGATCCCACATTCATTCTTGGAATATGGCACGGGGGTGATTGGATGAAGTGAGACTTAGATCAACAATTCTATGGTCGGGTGAAACATGGAAGTCCCATCTTTAGCTAGTTTTTACATTCAGTAATGAAGAGCTCATTCCTTTTATATTTGGTATTCAAATGCACTGGTTATTATTTGGATTCTATTTCTATTCTATCCATGGTATTTCTGTTGTTATTATGCTATTTATAAGCATGTATTTTATTAGTGATGATGTATGTCCCTCTCCATTTTTTTTTACTTGTGAATGAATGCACAGTGTATCTATGGTAAAATATATTGTATTGAATCTAATGATGTAAGGGAGAAATGGTTCTTAGTGATTTTCAAATAAGTATGAGACCCCTATTCTTAAATATATTGTTTACACCTATAGATTCAATTTTTGTGACATGTTTGACAAAATTCTTATCATAGATAGAGGGATCCAAATGAGTTCTTGTTGATTTTATTTCTTCTGTATCATTTTTATAACATTATTTATCATCCCCTAAGTTTTCATGAAGTTTTTTGCAATGACGGGGATTTGGGCCTAATAAGGTGGCTCAAATCTCAGAGTTGTAGGTACCAAATATGCATTTGGGGCCCTAGCTATAGGTATGCAGTGTTGTACCTTGGGGTATAGCCTCCTAGCCATAAAAATGTCATTGCAAGTCTATGTATATGACTTGAAAGCGTAAAATTGATAGTATGACCAAGGGGTAAGAGGCCTGAAGGGACACATTTCCACTTGGGGTTGTTGTTGAAGTTGTACAAGGTATTTTGATGTATTTTCCATCGGTTCCACTTCCTTAGGGTAACATAGGAGGTTGAATCTCGAAATAGTAGCCTATCATAACATGTTTACCCTAGTTGGATGATTATTTGGGAATATGTGGGAAGAGGGTGTTACAAAGTGGTGTCAAAGCATGGTTCAACCCCTAGATAGGATGGGTAGTGTGTTTATCATGCATTTATGTTGGTTTCATATGTGTTTAGTATGCTTTTGGTTTATATGTTCTTTTCGCATCCATGTTGTGTTGGTCATGGTGGAAGTGGTGTCGCCATGGAAGGATTGATTGTGTTGCTGTCAACATGTTGTCATGAGTGTATCACTAGTTGTGTGTTGTTCATGCTTATGTATTTTTCATGCACACTTGCTTACATGTTGCTACATATTGTTTATGGATTTCTTGTTTATGCTAGGTCACATATTGGTCATGATTGTGTATTTCCTGTGTATTATTGCTTATGTAATGTTATATTTTGGACATGAATTTGTCATTCATGATGGGTTATACATGTTAAGTCACTACTACATTTGGTAGAAATTTCGACACTTGGTTCCGACACTTTTGACCAAATGTCAAAAATTTCCCTAAATTTTTTCCATCCCGCCCGAAACCGTCGCTATACCGACATTTATAGAAAAGTGTCACAATATCGACACTTAGAAAAGTGTCGCAATTGTGACGTTTGGAGGAAGACGTCGCAATTGTGACACTATGGCCCGAAGCGTCGCTATTGCGACGACTGCCTCCAAACGTCGCAAGTGCGACACAATGTCTAAGTGTCGCAATTGCAACATTTGGAGGCCTTCGTCGCAATAGAGACGACTTTTCCGTCATCGGTATAACGAAACTTATATGCGTGCTAAATAAAAATACGAAACTTACATGCGCGCTACATAAAAATGATTTTATTGTTTCGTATCCGTCGCAATAGCTACATTAACGTCTGATATCACGCGCGCATTTGCCCTCTGCTCTTGCAGAACAACATTCACCCTCAGAATTTGCCCTCAGCTCTTGCAGAACAACATTTTCTATCAACATTCGCCCTCAGCGTTCGCCCTCAGCTCTTGCAAAATGGTAAGTTCTTACTGCAGGCCCTTCCTCCTATAGTAGGGTTGACTCTATTTGGGTTTTTTTGGTCAATTCCATTGGATTGTGTTAGGTTGTACGGTTCTCTCTAGATTATTATCTTCATCACCCAATACAATATTTAAATTATTCCCAAAGAAACACTTATTAATTTGGTAGCCATTATTTCTCCCTGCTTTAAAAACCCTACATTTAAATGAAAACAAGCATTGCATTTCAACTACAAAAATCTATTAGTGTTCAAATGTACATGTGTGCTACATTAATGTCTGATATCACGCGCGCATTTGACCTCCGCTCTTGCAGAACATCATTCGCCCTCAGCATTTTCCCTCATCTGTTGCAGAACAACATTCTCCCTCAACATTCGCCCTGAGCTCTTGTAGAACAACATTCGCCCTCAACATTCGCCCTGAGCTCTTGCAGAACAACATTCGCCCTGAGCTCTTGCAGAATAGCATTCGCCCTGAATTCGCCCTTAGCACTTGCAGAACAGCATTCACCCTCAGCTCTTATAGAACAACATTCACCCTCAGCTCTTGCAAAATGGTAAGTTCTTACTGCAGGCCCTTCCTCCTATAGTAGGGTTGACTCTATTTGGGTTTTTTTGGTCAATTCGATTAGATTGTGTTAGGCTGTAGGGTTCTCTCTAGATGTCAAGAATCAAGACTCAATACCCTCTATTATCTTCATCACCCAATACAAGATTTAATTTTTTCCCAAAGAAACGCTTATTAATTTGGCAGCCATTATTTCTCCCTACTTTAAAAATCCTACATTTAAATGAAAACAAGCATTTCATTTCAACTACAAAAATCTATTAGTGTTCAAATGTACATGTTTGCATCACTTGTGTAGGGTATTTCTTTCCCACTTTCACATTATCCAAGAATGTGTGCAGTATAGTTCATATTTTTTGTGATTTAGATTATCTTGAAAAAGGAAAGGTAAATTATCTCCCATGGAAAAAGAAGGTTTTCCCTTTTTACTACTGGAAATGGTACAAAAAAATTTCCATTTCTACCCAAAATTCCTATGAAATAGGAACCAAATAAAGGCCATGTCCTCAATGGACATCATTTGGCTTTGAAAATGGCCATTGCACCGTCTTTTTTCTTATATTACATCACGATAGTTTCTTAGGTGATTTCTTGTTTCTGAGATGAAAAACAACCAAAGAAATTGTGAAGATCCTTTCAAGAAATAAATGACCATTTCTCAATCATATCTCAACTATTTTTTATTTTATTCAGTGGTTGCTTACTTTGAGAGAAATTTGACACTTTTATAAGGAATATAACATAAAAATACAAAATGGGAAGGAATTGATGAGGTAGATGACCTTTAGTTGTTGTCAATTAAGAATTGATAATACACGATGCATGTTCTGTACTACAAACTAGATTCCTTCCTGGAGTTAGGACACAGAGTATTGAATCAAATTTGTAGTTTCTAACTTCTTGTATTGGTTCATCAATCTTGAAATTCGGACATTGCATGTCTTCATTGCTTCATGTTTGAATAATTTTCATCATATCGTACAATAGGAAATTAGGAATTATGATTATTATTACTTTATGGATCTGTTAAGTTACTTTTAAGTTTGCATGGTTTAGTGTGAAATTATTCTAGTGTGCCCCTAGGCCGAGGTGAAGGAATGCCAAGGACTGAGAACCCTAGTTTTTAAGTGGTATTGTTTCTTATACCCAAAAACCCCTCAAAATCACTTCTTATTAGTTCTTAACAATAGTGTTGTAAACAATTTGAGAATTGATATAGCAAAATCTCGCACTTCTCAAGATAAAGTCCTAAAGCTAAAGTGTGATACCATGTGTAATTCAATAGCCCCATTGTCACCTCACCAACCTCTTTTCACTTCAGGATATCTCTCCTCCAACTCAAGGGGGGTTATCCCTAGTAGATGTTAGGAATCTAATGGCCCAACCAAACCAAGTCAAGAGCCCCCTAACTCTCTATGTTTACTACTATCAATCAAAATATTGAACAATAGGGTGAGACACGCTTCCTGAAGATAAAATTGCCAGGGTATTTTTGGGTAATTTCAAAGGGAAAGTCACCAAACACATATAATCAAGGAATTATAACGTGATTTCAAACATTAAATATCAACAAAATCGTTTAAAGGATATTGAAAGGAAAAAGGTGATGGAAGATAGAAAGTGCCTTACTTAAATGCTCTAAGGATTTTTCAATAGTTGCTCAAAAAGCTTCACTTCAAGGCCCTTCAAGATCGTCTCCAACAATGCTATACCATCAGCTTCAACAATGTTGCTCCAAAAATGTCCTCAAGGTCTTCACAACAAGTTTACTAGAAGTTGCTCCAACAATATATTCAATAAGGTATTCATTGTCAACTCGTCTCTTGTTTGGGTGCCTTAATGTGCAATGACATGTTTCCAGGACTGAATTCAATGCAAGGCATATTTGAAACTCTAACTCTGTCTTCCGGTGTCTTATTAGAAATTATTTCAGTTTTCATTTTGTGTTTTCAATTTCGATATTGTTTTCAAGTTTTTACATTTATAATTTTATTGCAATGTGGCAGACAGATCAGAGCAGTGCAGGAACAACCTCGAGACGGGATGATCATGGAAAGAGGCCAGCGGAAGAACATGTAAAGTGCCAGCATTGCTCTATCTTCAGGTATTTTAGTTATTTACATAATTGAAATAATATTATTTTTGTTCAAATATGCAGACACCTAGCCATGGTACACCTGATGATTCCCTCTTTGAAGAAGAGCTTTCTTCATCCCTATCTCCAGTGTTCTTGTTGCGAAAAAAGGCACGAGATGCAAGGTCACAATTTAATACTTTGATAGATGCGCCTCAAACACCTGAAACATAAGAGAGGATAAAAAATCTTATGAGCCAGCTAGAAATATATCAAGTAATAATAAAAAGTCAAAAGGATATTTTTTTTGTTCTACATGAGATGAATTGTGATAGTTTGATTTTTAATTTTTACATTGACTAAACTAAGAAAAAGTTCTTTTGTATGTAGCATTTTCTGGCACTTGCTGAACCCGGTGTTGGTGGTAGTGGGACACAAGGGCAAGAGATTGCCCAACAACCCTCTCGTACACCTTATACTCCTTTAGGTGCCATCCAAGAAACACACCCTGCCCAAGCAGACACCCAGCCAACCGCTGAACGTGTTGGCAATGATGAGGCTGATATGGCCAACTACATTATTACGTTTCTTGGAGCTACACATGTCAGCTCCACAGGGACCATTAATGGCACGTTGTTGATGAACGATGAAGGTGTCCCTATAAAGCATGTACAACTCCCAGGTAAATTTTAATATTTTAACTATTTCATGTACTTTATCTAAAACATATTTATCATGATTTTTATTTTTTAATTAATGATAATATCTTCTTCTTCTTTTTATGTGTAGGAAACAATGAGTTATACAAGTATCTGGAGAGCCATTCATTGGTAATTTTTGGCCCAACCATACACACAGGGTGGAATTCCCAGAGTTACAACCTGAAAAAACAACTTCTAGATTATCTAAGCCCTTTTTGGGGTCGGCACATTTTACAGAACAACGGTGGCTCGGGTAGTCGACAAATATTTGAAATATACTAGGGACACCTATAAGACGCAATTGCAATTTAACCCTAGATATGAGCGTCCTCTCACAGTTCCAGAGAGTGAGTGGAGAGCACTCATGCATGGCAGAAAAGAGAAAACGACAAAGAAAGAAGGAAAAATGCCAACTGGACCCGCAAGGTAAATTACAACTTTAATTCAATAGATTTAATTTTCTCTATGTCTAAAATAAAAGTGTGCTACGTCATATCTGACTTTAATCTTTTGATGCTAGGTTGCCTGACACCTCAAAGGCAACCAAAGCTAGGATTGAAAAAAAAGGCCATCACAAGCTAGGCTAGGGCGGCTACTTGAAATTGGCCGCAAGAATTGTAATTAAGTAGCTAAACATCTTATAATTAATTGTATTTCCTTCCAACATTTATGTGATCTTATCAAATATGATTAAAAATACACAATCATATGTAATGTAGGGTGATGAATTCAGAACAGAAAATACAAAGGAAGATAAAAATATCGCTTTCCATTTCATCTATCAAGCCGTAGTTGAACGTCGCATAAGCTTGGGGCAGGTCCCAAGATCCAGAATGCCTGATAAGGTAAAACATTAACCTTTAAATATGTTTGTTTTCATCCATAAAGTTAATGTCTAACAACTTTGTTTAAATCAGGGGAGAAACACTACCGACGACACAAATAACCTAGTTTTAGAGCCAAATGTAGATGATCCTCACGTGCAACCTGATCATTGTAGTAGGGACCAGGCCGACAATGCTACTGTCAGTGAGGGCCGTGACGGTAATTAATTTCCACTTATAATTTTTTCTAATTATACCTTGATGGTTGTCCTTATAAATTTTTTTGTTTAAATGACAAAGAATGTTTCCCTTGAGGATCTTCCCACTAGAGAGTCCACATATAGCTTCATCCACTCTATCAAGAGAAACATACCTTTAAAAGAGTTGAAAAGTTAGTTGTTGTGCACACTGCCCTACGTCTTAAGCATAGGACGACACGTGAGTATTTGAAGGGACCAGCAACACGATGGGATGTTGACCTAGAGGATGATGCACAGGTAGATATGGGGGAGAGACTTGATGAGACACAAATGGGGTTGGTTGGTGTGCCACTTAGCATGTTTGAGAATGCAAGTGATTCTGATTCAGATGGTGACATGGCTGATCCTGATATATTCATGCAGCAGCTGGATGCAGAGACTAGTGGAGCATTACCTTGAGCAATTATGCTCACTTATGATGATATCATTTGATATTCATATGTTATGTTATTAACTTATTTTCTTATGTTTCAGATTTCAGTTGTAGACTTCAGTTTAAACTTTATAATATGATATCTTAAACTTTATTTTCATTGTACATTGTTAGTAGTTACACTGTACAGTTACAAACTTAAATGTATGATTGTATGATGCATGTTTTATGATCCGAATTTATGCAGGAACGCAACAGAATAAACATATAACCATAAATACAGAGATGCAACAGAAATAACACTTCATTTCCTTAATATCAAAGAACTGAAATTTGCTTACAGACAGAATGGAAATAAAACTAGCTAGGGCGCTGGTAGCTATCTCTGAGAAGAGATGTGGCGGCTACAGGCCTCTGAACTGAGTTACAACGAGGCTCGAGGGCCTATTTATTATTGAGAAGCAATGGAGAATCCTAAACATCCAAAAACCTAACCCTAGGAGATGAAGCGCCAAAACTATGGGCCCCGTTTGGGTAAATTGGTGTTTCAACTTCCCAGGGACGTAACTTTGGCATACTATCTTCGTTTGACGCACATGATACATCATTAGAAAGATCTATCCGAGGACTACAACTTTCGCCACGAATATCATTCCAGAACGGAATGATATTCGCTTAGGGCCTCAAAACGGCTCCGGAAGTTCAGTACCCGAAAAACTACTAAAAATAGTAAATTAAGCCGAAACTGAAAAACTGAAAGAGACAATGGTGGGAGCTCAAGTGGAATAGGCAGGTGGCCACCACTATCCACCTGGATCATTCCTCCCCCCTTAGGAAGCAATGGTCCCCATTGCGTTAAGTTCCTCCATGAGATGAGGAAATTTCTGCTGAACTTGGTCCTTGGTGAACCACTTTCCTTGGTGCAGGAGTTGGCCAGCTTTGAAAACCCGATATAGTTGGATCTTCTGTTGGCGAGTGTTCTTGATTTGCATGTCCATGATGCAATCTGTGGTGGCCTGTTCCATGCAGTCTGGATTTAACTCAGTTGATGTGAGTTGTTCTGCAATGTCTGAGGTGTCCAGTAGAGGTGGGAAGTAAGGACGAAGGCGATCCACATTGAAGACTGGGTGCAGACCAAGGAATGGAGGAATACTAAGCTCGAAGGCATTGTTCCACACAGCCTTGGTGACGGTGTACGACCCGTATCAGAGCGGGCGAAGCTTGCGGTGGGGTCCAGTGAGGCGCTCCTTCTGCAAATGTAGCCATACTTTGTCGCCCACATGGAAGTTGTGTGGCACCCGGTGTTGATCATGGCGTTGCTTGTACTTCGCATTGGCTCTGTCCAATATATCATGAACCTGTTGGCGGATGTGTTGAATGCGCTCGATGAAGCTACTTGCTTTGTCAACTTGAGACTGGACATGAGCTGAATCGGCCTGAGCAGCTGCAAATGGCATGGCTATGTCAATGGGACATAGTGGCTGGAATCCCAAGCCCACCTGAAAGGGGCTATGGCCAATTGAACTATGGAGAGCCCAGTTATAACTATGTTGTACATAGGGAGGCTCTCGTCCCATGTGCGTGGATGCTTTGAATTGTACATGCGAAGAATGTGTACAATCATTCTGTTGACGACCTCTGTCTGGCCATCTATTTGGGGATGGAAAGCTGTGGACTTGGTGAGCTTGGTGTCCAAAATTGACCAGAGGCTGGACCAAAATGTGCTGAGGAACCTGCTATCTCGATCTGATATGATAGACTGTGGGATCCCAAAGTGCACCCACACTCGTTCAAAGAAGAGTTTAGCAGTGGCTTCTGTTGTGATATTCTTCTTACAGGCCGCCATAATGGCCATCTTCGAGAATCTGTCAACGACCACGAAAACACAGTCATTGCCATTCTTAGTAGAGGGCAGGCCCGACATGTAATCCATGGAGATGGATTCCCAAGGTCGACTAGGGGTAGGTAGTGGAGTATATAGGCCTTGCTTCTTGATGGTCGATTTGGCAATGGCACAAGCAGTGCAGGATCTGATGTGCTTCTTGACATCCTTTCGAAGGTTCAAAAAATAGAAATACTTCTATAGTATTGCTACTGTTTTCTTGACCCCGAAATACCCAGCGACTCGACTGTAGTGTGCTTCCCATATCATCTTGGCACGCTCGCTTGAAGGAACACAAAGGTGTCCCAGGTGACATAAAAGTGCATCTTGGAGGTGAAATTTTGGAACTTGCGTACCCCCCAAGAGTGCCTTGCAAGTGTGGCCAAATTCTGGGTCACTCTCATAGAGAAGTGGCCAATCAAAAGTCTCGTGCCCACAAGAGTTGAGCACGGTGGTGAGCGCCACGATCGGTGGTTGGCTGAGGCAGTCTGCAACATTATAGGTGCTACCCTTCTTGTACTTGATGTTCAAATGAAATTGTTGCAGATATGTGGACCACTTCTGATGGCGATCATTCTGCAACTTCCCTTGTGTCTGTATGGGTTGGTGGTCTGTGTGGATGATTGTTTCCTTCCCCAAAATGTAATGCTTCCATTGTCGACAGGCTTGCACAATGGAATACATTTCTTTGTCATAGGTGGGATACTTACGAACTGTCTCAGACAATGTCTCACTGTGATATGCCACTGGATGTCCCTGTTGAGTAAGAACTGCCCCAATAGCATAGTCAGAGGCATCTGTCTCGATCTCAAATGGCTGCTGCAAGTCTGGTAAGGTGAGCACTGGGGCAGAACAGAGGTGATTTTTCAATTCTTTGAACGCCTTCTATTGAGGTTCCGACCAAAAGAATTTTGCTCTCGCTCCTCCTTTGGTGACTTGACTCAAGGGCCAAGTGATATGAGAGAATCCCAACACGAATCTACGGTAGAAGTTAGCAAGACCCAGAAAGCTGCGAAGCTCTGTTATAGTAGTCGGGGCTGGCCAATCCCGAATGACTTGGATCTTGGCTGGATCCACATGCACCCCCTTTTCATCAATAATGTATCCCAGATATTGAACATGGGTCATGCCAAACGTGCACTTCTCCAAATTGGCACACAACTTGTGTTGCCGCAGTGTTTGGAGGACTTGTCGGATGTGATGAAGGTGCTCTTCCCAAGTCTTGCTGAAGATCAGAATGTCATCCAAGTACACCACTACGAATGAGTTGGTGAATGGCCGCAAGATGTCATCCATCATCCTCATGAAGGTTGCGGGAGCATTCATCAACCCGAAAGGCATGACCAGCCATTCAAAAAGGCCTTCCTTGGCTTTGAAGGCAGTCTTCCACACATCGGAGGGTTCAATTGGTACCTGGTGATACCCAGACTTCAGGTCGATCTTGCTGAAATATTTTGCACCTTTGAGTTGGTCCAGGAGGTCATCAATCCGTGGGATTGGGTACCTATTCCGGACAGTGATCTTGTTCAGCGCCCGATAGTCAATACAGAGTCTCCACGTCCCATCCTTCTTATGTACCAACACGATCGGGCTCCCACAGGGCGATGAACTTGGTCTGATGTGACCTTTCTGCAACAGCTCCTGAATCTGTCTCTTGATTTCATCATTCTCCAGAACAGAGCGCCGATAGATCGGTCCATTGGGTAGCGGCGCACCTGGGGTCAGATCAATCGGGTGCTTGACTTGACAGTGCAGAGGAACCCCTGTGGGTGAGGTGAATATGTCTCCGTACTCCTCCACAACCTTATCCATTTGTTGTTGTTGTGCAGAGGAGCCCTGTCTGGAGGATGTGGCCACAGTCTTCTTCTTGCCCTGGGGGCGGATCATCAGGAAAACGAATTTCCTGGTTTGGGAAATGAGCTTACTGCATTGTTTTGCAATAACCAAAGAGATAGCGGCAGGAGGTGGTACCTCTGGTATCCTGTACAACTTATTTCCCAAAGTAACAATAACAGCACGAGGTCGAGACTCATACACAGCATGACGCTTCCACAAGTATAGTTGTCCTAATAATACATCAGAAACATCAATAGGAGCAACGTCACATAATACCTCATCCGTGAAGGGCTTGATGCTATAGGGAAGGCGGCACTGCTGGCTGACGCGGAGATCTCGTCCTTGGTGAAGCCACACGATGGTGTATGGATGTGGGTGAGCTGTGGTCGGCAAGCCCAACCGCTTCACGGCGTCTGCTGAAATGAGGTTCTTTTGGCTCCCATTGTCGACAATGAACTGTACAGGGGAGCCCTTTACCCACATCTGGGAGTGGAAGAGATGTTCCTCCTCCTCTGGATCTTCCGGTTCCTCCTTCTGGATCTTTGTAGTGGCAACAGTGGCGTTGGGCTCCGCATCAATAATCTGTTTCCCTTTTTCATTCCCCTTTTCAGGTTCTGATTCAAAGTCAGAGCATGCATCTGACTCAGAAGCCCTCATCTCGGCCACTAGCGATTGCCTAGCCAGACACTCACTTGTGTTGTGAGTGGAGCTCTTATGGAACTCACACCACTTTCCCGTGTCCTTCTTTGGCTTTGCGGTGCTGTTATTTTCTTGTGGCTTTGATGAGTTGTCTTTAGCTGCCATGCCTTGGCTCTATCCTTTGTTCTGGGGTTTGGAAGCACCTTTCCCTTGCTTTTGATTCGCAGATCCAAAGTCTCGCTTCTTCTGTTTGAATTTCTGCTCAATCTTGGCAGCATACCGGTATGCCGTACCAAGCGAGGAGATGTCGAGGAACTCCATTTCCTCCTGAATGTATCTGTGCAGACAGCTGCGATACTTAAGCACCAAATGTTTCTCTGAATCTTTGATACCCAACTTTGTGCGCAGGGTATGGAACAGATTCGTCAGCTCGTGCACATCTTGATCCCTTTGTTGTCGCAGCGTGGTCCATTGTATGTGCTTGTCCTCATAGCTCCCCACGGGATAGTACTGTTCCTTGACGGCGTCTCGGAAAGAATTCCAAGTGGGTACGGCCGAGAACAGAGAGGGTTCTGTCTGGTCCTTGTTCTCACAGTAGGTTTCCCACCAGTCCTTAACATGGGGGTAGCTTTGAGGAGTGCAAAAATAATCTTCTCCCGGTCTGAAAAGTCATGAACAGAGAAATATCCTTCTAATAGATTCAACCATCTATCTACGGAATCTGCGTCTATTTGACCCTAAAATATGGGAATGTCCAAATTTACTTGTACCTTAAAGGGAGTCGCAACTCCAGAGTGGCTACTGGATGCAGATGCGCTGCCGGTGGGCAGCCGTTGAAGGATCTGAGCAAAGTTATCCATCATCGCGTTCCTTTGTTTTTCGAGGGCCTCCTCGAGCAATATTTTGATAGGATCTCCTGCTCCCTCATCTTTCTTTTCGTCCCCCATGGGCGTTCGTCGAGGTTTGCGAGGCTGATCTTGCAAAGGTTCCACCAGATCGAGCCCTAGCTCCTTATACCCCGATCTCGTTGGGGACATGCAAAGAAGGATCGAGAAAAAGCAGACCGCTCTGATACCACTGATCCGGATTTATGCAGGAACGCAACAGAATAAACATATAACCATAAATACAGAGATGCAGCGGAAATAACACTTCATTTCATTAATATCAAAGAGCTGAAATTTGCTTACAGACAGAATGGAAATAAAACTAGCTAGGGCGCTGGTAGCTATCTCTGAGAAGAGATGTGGCGGCTACAGGCCTCTGAACTGAGTTACAATGAAGCTCGAGGGCCTATTTATTATTGAGAAACAATGGAGAATCCTAAACATCCAAAAACCTAACCCTAGGAGATGAAGCGCCAAAACTATGGGCCCCATTTGGGTAAATTGGTGTTTCAACTTCCCAGGGACGTAACTTTGGCATACTATCTCCGTTTGACGCACATGATACATCATTAGAAAGCTCTATCCGAGGACTACAACTTTCGCCACGTATATCATTCCGGAACGGAATGATATTCGCTTAGGGCCTCAAAACGGCTCCGGAAGTTCAGGACCCGAAAAACTGCTAAAAATAGTAAATTAAGCCGAAACTGAAAAACTGAAAGAGACAATGGTGGGGGCCCAAGTGGAATAGGCGGGTGGCCACCAATATCCACCTGGATCATTTTAACTTTTAAATTTGTTTCAATTATATGATTCATCGATTTATAATTTTATCATTTATCCTTCATGATGTAAGTTTTATATAATGATAAATATAAAGACAGTTACATTATAAATATTAAAATTGCAATGATATATCATATATTTCTATATTTTATAATTTTTAAGACCCCGACGTCCCCCCACGTTTCCTGAAAATTGGTGGGGAGATTTTGCAAACGCTGCTCCCTCGCCCCCACCTCCAAGGTACTTGGTGGAACGTTGCTTATAAACCATAACACAAAATTAACAATAAAAATAAATAATTTTATAAATAAGATTGACAAGGAATCCAATCCTCTTTTCAACGAATCAAGAACAATATTGCTTCAGGGCTCCGACACTAGATGAAGACTCCAATCTTCACTCTACCAGGCACCAGCGTATACTTTTCCATGCACCAAATTGGTCTTCTTGAGGACTCCAATCCTCTAGGGCTCCAATCCTCTCCGCTGGTTCAAGCTCCAACCTGGTCTTCTTGAGGAATTCAATCCTCTAGGGCTCCAACCCACTACTTCAGATCTTCAATATGAATTCAATGGTTCTCCAAGGCTCCCAATGCCTTCTGCAACAAGCCTTGACAATATCTTAAAGTTCGCCTTCAACAATTCCCTCAATTGATCTTCAATACGCTTAGCTCATCAATGACAACTTTATCAATGGCAGGTGTCTCCAAGGTTCTTCATGATACCCAAACCAACTCCTCCAATGTTACTCCATGAGGGCCTTCAACTATGCATCATGAGGTCTCAACTAATGCCTCAATGATGATGTCTTCAAGGGTTCTTTAAATCAAAAAAAATAAGTCTTCAACAATGCTCAATGATGATGTCTTCAAGGGTTCTTTAAATCAGCCCAAGTCTTTACAAAACTTGAACAAAAATAGCTTCCAAAACCTTCAATAGTCTGCTCAATATAACTGTCCCAAAGATTAGCTCAAGTCTCCACAACACTTCAATGAATCCTTCAAGGTGTCTTCAAGACAATGTTCCAAGTAACTAATGCCAACCCAAGTCTGCTTCTAGGACTGTTTCAAAATATCTACAAAATGCTTCCACAAAATCCTTTCAAGGGCTGCTCTAAAAACATCAAAGAAGTGTTTCAAAAATTCCTCCAATGTCTGGTCAAACTGTCTCCCAGGGCTGCTTTAAAAAACTGTTTCAAAAGGCTGATTCAAGGTGATCTCCGAGGGTTGCTTCAGATGCTTTATAGTTGCCTTCAAGAGTACAGCTGCTTCATAAAATCCACAATAGATCAATTCCAATCAGTTTTTAAGATCACCTCAAGTTTCCTTCAAAATACTCTTAAAATTTACTTCAAGCAATCCTCAATAAACTTCTCTCAATAATGCTAAAGACAATCAATGATTTGTCACAAGGTTCAAGTGTCAACAGTCCAGATTTGGATGCCTCTACAGTCCAAAAAATATGCCTTCTGCAGTCCGAAAAAATTAATTAATTAATTAGTTATTTTTGGTGTCTGTTATAGGTGCGAATTAGGAGCAGGTTCAGATTCTTCAAGCTACAGGTCCAAGCTGCAGTAGATCCGCCTCAGGAGCAAAGATCACAGATCTGAAACTTCACACTTTTGCAGTCCTATTCCACAAATCCGAGCTAGAATTATTCCTTTTCAGAAACTTCACATCAACCAAAATGTATTGCTTCAGCAAGATTGTATTTGTAATAGATTTATCACTTCAGGAAACTCAGATAATAGCATGTATATCACTTCAGAAAAATTGCACCAATAACAGAGATATATCCAAACAAGCCAACCACAGAAACAAAGCAAAATGTTGCAATAAATCTTCACAAGAAATGATTTGAATTCTCCTCTACAATAGTAGCCCAATTCTTCTCTTAATCTCACACTTCTTCACATGATCTTCTCTGAAATCGTCGTAAAAATTAGCAGTCCGAGTTTAGCATTTAAATTTTATACTAATTCGTGTGTGTGAAGGGACACGTCAATTTGAAGTGACACTTGTGAGCCTACTCAAGTCGGTTTGCTAGCTTGAAAATTTTTGATATATGCTGATTTCCAAAATCGATTTCTCTTCAACGGTAAGGAATTAGGAGGCATCTGAGTACTTGTTGGAAAGCTCTTGACCTCCTCTACAAGCAGATGTAATCTTTTCTTTACGAACTGATCTCCATTATTAGCAATTTTAATTTTTCTTTCATTATATACATATTGTTCATAACAGTCTTATTTGAGAATTTCTTTTCATGGATCTAGGACATCATGTAGCTTAGGATTTTTTCCATTATTTGGCATGTGTTGGACAATATTACGGCTTCTTATATATATGTTCTTTATTTATTAGGTCAACATGGGCATCTTTAGGGTTTCATAAAATGAATGAACCATACTAGGGCATAGATTAGGGCTTCTTACATGGGCACTTTTTTTCATTGGAATTAGAGCATCTTCACATGGGCATTTAGGGCTTCATGCATTCACGCTACGGATTTTAGGGCTTCATTCATTTATGCATACATTGCATTGAACCATGCTAGGGGAAATACTTCAGGTTTAACATCAAATATCTTTAAGACATTGTCTTGTATAGGGCAACTTTCATACACCTAGGGTTTTTATCTTCAACGAGCAATGTTAGGGTTTTCTCTTAGGGTTTGCAATTAGCGGAGGTTTTGCACTTGGGATTTTCTTCAACAATGCACCTAGGGTTTTCCATAATATTGACATCAATGACAACTTTACCAACAAACACGCTCATTTTCAATGAACTCTGGAAAGGAGTTTGTGAAGGAGAAGGAGGCAATGCACCTGAAAAACCTACTTTAGACAATGATCTTTCCAATTGGGAAAATAACAACAGTAAGGCCTATGCCTTGATTGCATCGTCAGTAAATGAAGAGGCGAGTCACTATATTTCTTCATTTTCAAATGATTTTTCACAACAAAGCATTGCGTAACTTGAAGGAATTATATGACTCACACACTGAGCTTGAAGTTGTTCGACCTTGAGTTGAAAAATGATGACCCTCTTGCCTTAGCATCAAAAATAAGAGCCATAATGCATGACATAAAAGTCAGTAGTGTTGAAATAGATATTCCTCTAATAGCTCATGTCAAGGCAATATATCACACCTATTCACATTATCTTGAGTCATTGCAAGCAAGTGGCAAACTTAAGGAGATTACCTTTGACTCCCTTGAGAAGAAGTTTGTTGGTAGAGAGAAGGCTTTTGGGAAGAAGACAACTGCTCAGCTTCAGAAGAATCTGTGTGCCTTGCACAAAAAGAGAAGAATCACACACAAGATTCTTCTAGAGGAAGAGGTGGCCAAAGAGGAAGAGGAAGGAAGAATTTTAGAAGTGGGGTGGCATACATTTCCAAGGAGAAAGGCCTGATCTTCATTGCATATGATGCAATAGAGATGGACATGATGCTTCCACATGTAAGCTGCCTTGGGACAAAATTGAGTAGGAAAGAAATGAATGAAAAGGTAAAACACCTGACAAAGGAAAAGGTAAGGCACTTGAGTCCACTCATTATGTTGTGGCATATTGCAACATTGGAGTAACTGACGACTTATTCGATCCTTCACTTGCTTCATAGAAAGATGCTTGGTTGCTTGACTCAAGAGCAACTTGCTACATGACTTTTAGAAGAGATTTCTTTGAAGAATCCATTAACAATGTTGATGGAAAGATGCTTGGTTGCTTGACTCAAGAGCAACTTGCTACATGACTTTTAGAAGAGATTTCTTTGAAGAATCCATTGACAATGTTGATGGAGCACTCTACTTTGCAGATAAGTCAAAACTCAAGCCATCAAAGCTTGCTACCATCAGGTTCAAACTACCTGGTCTTCCAGACTTTCTTTTACATGATGTTCTATACCTCCCAGAGTTGAGGAGAAACTTCTTGTCTTTGGTCAACATTTGCCAGCAAGGACACTCCATTCACATATTTGATGGCAAGGTTGAGGTTATAAAAGCACCAAATCACTCACTTTTCATTACTGGGATAGAAGAAGAATGACTATTGAAGCTGCAAGGAAGCTCTGCTCGTGCACAAAACTTTTGATACAGCTCTCATTATGATGAAGGTACACTTCCATCATGTCTTTTATGGCATGCTAGATTTGGACATTTAAACTATGAAAGCCTCTGTTTGTTGAAGAAAAATGGTGTTACTGGTTTGCCAACTATTCCTAGGAAACTAAAGCAATGTGATGCTTGTATCTTAGGAAAGCACAACAAAAAATCATTTCATGATTCTCATTCCAGAGCACATAGGAAGCTTGAACTCATTCATTCTGATTTGAGTGGCCCAAGGCATGTTCCTTCTGCAAATGGTAATAAATATATGATGACATTTATTGACGACTACACCAAAATGTGTTGGCTTTATGTATTGAAAAACAAATTTGAAGCTTTTGAAACATTCAAGAACTTTCATGCATGGATTGAAAATGATGCACAATCTCACATTTGCTCTATTCATACTGATAATATACTTCAAATGACTATGAAAACTATCTTCGCCAGCATGGGATCAAACATCAAACAATCGTGCCTTACAATCCCCAACAGAACGGAGTAGTTGAAAGAATGAATAGGGAAATCTTAAATATGGTACTTTCAATGATGTTTTTCAAGAATGTTAAGCTGATGTTTTGGGCTAATGCAGTTCTATGTGTTGTGTATATAAAGAATAGGTGTCCATCTCTTGCTATCAAAAACAAGACTCCATATGAAATGTGGTATGGCCACATTCCTTCAGTGAGGCATCTAAGGGTTTTTGTTATGCCTTGAAGGAACAAAGAAACAAACTCGGTGTAAGGAGTCAAAATTTTATCTTCTTGGGGTACTCAGATACCACCAAAGCACATCGTCTCTATGATGAAGTGAATAATAATTTTATAATATCTAGAGATGTGATCTTTCCTGAATCTTCCAAGGCTAATGTTGGTGAGCAACATCTTGATCGCTTGGACAGATTCCGGCATGCAAAGTATTTTCAAGAGTTTGATAATGAGATTCCAAGTCTTAAAGAGGGGATCCCTATACTAGATCAATCTGTGAAATCTCCTTCTGAAGCACACTCTCACCCTTGTGAAGCTCCAACCACCGATCAAGAAGAGACTTTCAGTGGTGTGATTGAGAGAACAGGGAGGCTAAATCTTGATTCAACCCCATCCCAGTCAACTGAGCAGCCTGGGTCGTCTTAGAAATGTCCTCCAAAATAGCTCACAAAGACACTTGAGAGTGTTCGTCTTGATGAGGTTGGAAAGACAGGGACAAGAAGCTCTGTTAGCCAGAATGGAGGTGATGTAGATGATCTTCGATCTCTAATTGTATGATTGCTACCAAATGGACTACTGCCAAGCATATAGTTGCTCAAATGTTTTCGTATCATGGCAAACTCCTCATCAGGGACTAATTTATCCAATGCTTTCATATAACCAGATAAAACCTCTAGATCTAGATGTCGTTTTCTCCTGCCCCACCCTCCCCTATGTGTTGGTGTTGAAATCTATGATGATGATAGTATTTAGCTGTCAAAACATATGCTAAGGCATGCAATGGAATGTTTAGCATTTCCCATCGTTTTTCCACCTCTGCAGGAATATAATTGTACAAGGTGATATCTCTAGACTCAACAATGCCTTTAATCTGCCCCAACATGCTATCTAATTTCTCATACAAGTCTACTGGTCGATTTGAATCTGCAAACTTGATCATGTAATAAATTGGTTTGGTGAATTGCAAAACATATTTAATCTGTGACCACAAGTAACTTTAAAGAATAGTGTCCTTGACTACATTAGCACCATCTCTATCAATGTTAATGTCATCCCATGATTCAGAGCTCAACATATTAGCAATAACTAGTTGCCTAAAGGTGACGTAATAATTTGCAAATCTTGTTTTTGAAAGTTTAAGCAACTGCAACTTGGAGTAAGTGTCATAAAAGTAGTTTAACCTTGTATGCCCTGTCATAAATTTAATGAGTTACTTCCCTTTCTTGTAAATCTCATTAATCTATCCACATTCTTTATGTTGTTGAACCCTTGGTTAAACTGAGAGGGGGGGTTAATCAGTTTAATGCAGTCAAGGTCTTGTAAAACTTTCTTTTACACTTATTTACATCTTCTATTCGTGATCAACTTAATATACAATGGAAACACAATCTTAATAAGTGAGCAGCAGGTATTAAGCAGATTAAATACAGAATATCAACACATAATCATCATGCACATAGACAACAGATATAAGTGGAAACCCATAAGGGAGAAAACCACATCTTATTATTGTTGTGATGCAAAGGCAAGCTCCAACTCCCTCTCACTACTGATTTTCTGTAGGCTCCAACCTATAGGAGGCTACTACCTCAATTCTACAAGATACAACTTGCAAGGAAGCTCCAACTCCCATCTATTTTCTGTAGGCTACAACCTACAGGAGGCTCCTACCTCAACTAGCTAGAACTGGACATCTATCAAGCTACAACTTGATATGGAAGCACCAACTTCCTCACTGTACAATAAAATCATATGATGATTTACCTGAATATCAGCTCTGTTTTTCTCCTTCTTTACTGCTGTCCTTCCAGCCTTCAAATTTGCTTTATATCATCTCTGGATCTTCACAACTCCTCTCTCTACTCCTTCTTCTTCTTACACTCTCTAACATCTCTATGCATACCGATATTACATGTTTTATACAGATAGCTTTATGACTGCTTGCATTCTACAGGGAATATGAAGTGAACAGGCACGACTCTTTGCCGTCCACCATCTCATTTTCTCGCTCATCATTTCAGGAGGTTACAACACTGTCTACTCATTTCAGAATTAAATTGGAGTTTTTCTTTGCGTACGGAGACTTGCCTTTGCATCACATACAATAAAATAATTAATGAATTTATATTTACAGTTACAAGAAGTATTTTTCACTCAGCCCTTTCAGATCTTGGCTCGTTGTCCGTTTGTCCTTATGCTGCTGTCACTGTCTTTTCAGTTTCTGCAGTTTCATCATATCAGTTCTTCCCAAGCGCATTTTTCCTTACTCGACCCAGCTGACACGTTTTCAACAGTGCCACTAGATCTCCTTTTGCCCGACTCTGCCTCTTCTGCTTGTGCTCACAACATTCAAACTTTTCTTCAAAAAAACGTCGTTACTGCATCAACCATTGTTTTGCACGAGTGTCGGGTCTTATTACTTTCCCGAGTCTTTTCTGCTGCTATATTCTAGCTTTGTTGCATAATTGTTCTGCTTCTTCCGTTTCCTGTGTCTTTTGAGCTGCCTTCACTCACACTTTGCTTGTAAATGTTTGTTATGCATATCCACATGCACATCATCCTTTCATAGATCGAACGGTCATCGCACTCCGCCTTTTTTAACTTCCCAATCCAACAGAATTCGCACACCAAGTTGCATGTTATTTAATTGTTTCCAACCTATGCAAAATAGGCGGTTTTAGAATGCCACGTGTCGCCCTCTTAACGCTATCACGTTCGTTTCACCTTTTACCACTTATCCTCCAAAAGCGATGCGAAACAACAACTTACCAGTTTTCTAATCCTGCCTTCACTGTTCCGCGGATTTCAAAATATATTCCACTATCTTTTAAGACTGTATTTAAATATATTCCACCGTTCTATGTTATAATCCTCCTTTGTCCTCCGATGCGATTTAACAAAGGAAGACCACATATTTCCGGACTTGAAAAGACCTTTAGGTTTCGGCTTTGATCTTCATCGCACCCGCTCGCTCTACCGCACTCCGGCAATTCCAGTTATCCCATGTGGCTTCATCCATCTGATCTCCCGATATGCAATATGCGAAGGGTCCCACTTGACTTTATCGCTACTTCACATCGCAACTCACATGACTTCTAAGAATGTGTGATATCTCTCCTGCCCCGATTGCGATATGCGATGGTAATATCGCACCGCAATATCGGCTATCGCATATAATTTACCATACCATGCAACCTCATATCATATGCGATATGCGATATGCGATCGCATCGCATCGCAAATTAAAACAATTACCTTGTGACTTGCAATTTTGACCTCCGCCGATGTGATCGTCACTGTTGATCTGCCCAGATCTACGATCCTTGCCGCTGCTGGCACTTCCGATTGGTTTCTACCCTGCTTATCTTGCGATGAATCTTATCCATTCATTTCTTGCCTTTGCTGTTGCGATCTAATCGTGACCGTCCGTTCACCTCACTTAGAATTCTTCTGCCCTAGTCTATTTTCCATTCGTTTACGCTGTCCCGCTCTGTGACACCGGTCCCTCCATGCTACTCCTCCTGAGCTTGTTCTTTATTCTAAGTGCATTGATCTCTCTTGAGCTTGATCTTCTATTTGCTATTCACTCCGACTTGGGATTCTTTCGCTTGCTGCACCCTTTGCTGCTTCTCTGCTGCCTTTGCTGCTTTGTTAGCTGCATTCTCTCTGCTTCTATCGATGCTCTTTTGCCTCTATGGTGATACTCATTTCTGCTCCTTTGCCATCAATGACAATATTTCCAACAGTCTCCCCCTTTGGCATTGATGGCAATACTCCAATGCTTCCTCCAGGACTTCCTCTGCTTGCTTTTCAGAAGACCTTTTTTTCTTTTGTTTGCTTTTCCTCCCCCTTTGACATCAATGACAAAGGGTTGCACATTTCCCAATGTAGTTTCTATCTTTTCATCTCCTCTGATCTTGAGGACCTGTTCCATGCACTGCTCCATTGTTCTAGCTCTTTTATGACAATTTATTGACTGCTCTCCCCTTGGAATAATGCTTTCTTGTCTGATATTGACTATCACTTGTCTTCTGCACTGATCATGTTTCTTGTATGCAGCCCCTTTTTTTTTTTTTTTTTAATTTATGATCATGTTAGAGAGTAACATCTACAGACACTACCCCTAGCTTGTCTCTTAGATATTCGAATGGTCCTTTAGCAAGAGGTTTTGTGAATATGTCTGATGTTTGTTCCTTACTTGGTACATATTCCTACTTCACTAATTTCTGTGCTACTTGTTCTCTGAGGAAGTGGTACTTTATTGGGATGTGCTTTGTTTTTGAATGAAGTACAGGATTTTTTGATATACTTATTGCGGTTGTATTGTCACATTTGATAGAAATGGGTTCATCAATGCTTACCTTCATGTCTTGGAGAGTTTGTTTCATCCACATTACTTGTGTGCAACATGTTGTTGCTGCTATGTATTCTGCTTCTGTTGTGGATAGAGAGATAGAAGTTTGCTTCTTACTTAGCCATGCCACCAAACTTTTTCCAAAATAAAATGCACCTCCACTTGTGCTTTTCCTGTCATCCACACAGCTAGCTCAATCTGCATTTGTGTATGCTTTCAATGTGAAGCTTTTTCCTTTTGGATACCATAGGCCATAATGTGCAGTTCCTTGCAAATATCTAAATATTCTCTTGATTGCAAGTAAGTGATTTTGTTTTGGTGTTGCTTGATATCTTGCCACAAGACTTACTACCAACATAATGTCTGGTCTAGAAGCAGTTATGTATAACAGACTTCCTATCATGGATCTGTAAAGTTTTTGATCTACATCTGCAGATCCATCATTAGCACAAAGTTTGCATCCAGTGATCATGGGAGTTGACACAGGTTTGCAGTCCTCCATTTGAAACCTTTTCAACATTTCTCTTAAGTATTTTTCTTGCGAAATGAATATTCCTGTGTTCTTTTGTTGAATTTGAAGTTCTAAATAGATGGTGAGCTCTCCAATCATAGACATCTCAAATTCTGATTTCATTTCTTCAGCAAATCCTTTTGCTAACTCATCTTTGTTGCTACCAAACATGATGTCATCTACATACACTACTACAATTAAGAGTTCATTTTCATTAGCCTTTATGTACAAATTGTTGTCTACTCCTCCTTTCTTGAACCCTTGTTTTTGCAAGTATTTTTCCAGCCTTGAGTACCATGCACGAGGAGCTTGTTTCAGCCCATATAAGGCTTTCTTTAATCTGCACACATAGTCATGTTTATCTGTTAAGGAGAATCCTTCGGATTGTTCCATGTAGACTTCTTCCTCTAAATCTCCATTCAGGAAGGCAGACTTCACATCCATTTGATATACCTTGAAATCATGATACCATGCAAAGGCCAAAAAAATTCTAATTGCTTCCATTCTGGCTACAAGGGAAAAGGTTTCATCATAATCAAGACCTTCGATTTGAGAGTATCCCTTGCATAAAAGTCTGGCTTTATTTCTAATTACCTGACCTTGTTCATTCATCTTATTCTTGAATATCCATTTTCTGCCAATGACATTTTTCCCAGTGGGTCTTGGTATTAACTCCCAGGTATTGTTCTTCTTAATCTGGTCTACTTCTTTATTCATAGCATTTACCCAATATTTGTCTTTGCTAGCTTCTTCGAACTTCTTTGGCTCTATTTGAGATAGCATGGCTAGGTATACTTCTTCTGTCTATTCAGCAAGGTATCTTCTTTTCTGGACTCCCACACTCTTGTCCCCAATGATTTGATCTTCTGAATGGTTCTTTTGAGTGTGTCTTGAGGGACCTTTTGAGTGTAATTCAGTATCTTCTGTTGTCTTGCTATGTTCATCATTATCTTGGTTCTCAGCTTCATGATCATCTGGAGGATTGGCGCAGCTTGTGCTTCTTGTTCTGTTTGGTAGATCTTCATCAAATCTTACATCAATGCTTTCCACAATTTTGTGCAGTCTTTTGTTGTAGCACCTGTAACCCTTACTCTTGGATGCATATCCTAAAAATATTCCTTCATCATCTCTTGCATCAAACTTCCCCAATTTTTCATCATTAAATTTTATGAAACACTTACTTCCAAAGACTCTAAAGTGCTTGATTGATGTTGATTTACCATGCCATAATTCGTAAGGAGTCTTATCACAATTTGGTCTTAGATGAGCTTTGTTGAGAATGTGAATAGTTGTATGTACTACTTCTGCTCAATAGGTTTGGGGAATGTTACTTTCTTGCATCATGGCTCTGGAAATCTGTTGTACTGACCTATTTTATCTTTCTGCCACTCCATTCTGTTGAAGTGTACCTGCAATTGTAAACTATTGTTTTATCCCATGTTCATTGCATAGGTCTGCAAAATCATAGTCTGTGAATTCACCTCCTCTGTCTGATCTGATGCATTTTATCTTGCATCCTGTTTGATTTTCTGCCAATGCCTTGAATATCTTGAATTTCTCAATTGCTTCAGATTTATATTTGAGAAATGCCACCCACGTCAATCTGGTAAAATCATCTATTATTAGGCACTGACTCTAGATCCATCTTAACTTGGGATCGATCAAGCGGCCGAGAGGATCAAATCTCCTCGAGGTGAAAACTTCTTTTTTGAGTGCAAAAACTTGAAGAAAGGTTTTCACCTGGAGATTGATCCCTCTCGGCGCTGTCATCCGGGACCAAGATGGAAAGTCGCGAGTTCAAATCATGTGTGCGACCAAGGAAAATCTATCAATAATATGAGGAACATATGCTTAATTTTATCAATAATATGTAAATACATCTAATATTAACATAACCATTTTAAATATGTTAAATATGTTTGAGATTTATTGAGTCATTTTAATTTTAAATTTGATTAGTTACCTCAGTTTGTTGAGATGATAAATATTGTAAAATAACTTTAATGATGAAATAAATTTTTGAATGAAAAATGACAATGTAATAATATTGAATGATAGAAACTATGAATAATAAGAATGTAGTCAATTACGAATAGTCTTCATTGTGATCGATTTCAAACTATTTTCTTCTACTATTCTTATTTTCACCCATGTTAGTTTTGTCATATTTTCATATTGATTATTTGAAAAGGACAGTTGGAATCATAAACCATTTAAATATTTAGCTCGAGCTGTTGTAGTAAACATCATACCTTGTATCTCTTGCTCTCCAATATTAATAGGTGGAATTACTATAACACAAAAATCAATGTACATTTTCAATAATTTTTTGTGCTTACACTGAAATCATTGCACACACACTATTAATCCAATGACTTTAAAATTAATGTACCATCATACATCCAATTACATCAAATTAGAAATCAACATATACACTAAAATCAATGCAACTAATGCCAGAAATCAAATAATAATAGAAAACAACATCTACACTAAAATCAATGCATCTAATGCAAGTAATGAAATATGATTAGAAATCAACATCTACACTCAAATAAATGAGTTTAGTGCAAGTAGGAAAATAGGATTTAAAGCCAACATCTACACTGAAATCAATGCATCTAGTGCATGCAATCAAATAGGATTAGAAATCACCATCTACACTGAAATAAATGCATCTAGTGCATGCAATCAAATAGGATTAGAAATCACCATCTACACTGAAATAAATGCATTTAGTGCAAGGAATCAAATAGGATTATAAATCATCTACATTTAAATCAATGCATTTAGTTAAATCATCTACATTTAAATCATTGCATTTAGTGCAAGCAATCAAATATAATTATAAATCAACATCTACATTGAAATTAATGCATCTAGTGCAATCAATCAAATAAGATTAGAAATCACCATCTACACTGAAATCAAGGCATTTAGTGAAAACAATCAAATAGGATTAGAAATCACCATCTACATTGAAATCAATCCATTCAGTGCAAGCCATCAAATAGGATTAAAAATAATCTACATTGAAATCAATTCATCTAGTGAAAGAAATCAAATATAACCAAAAATCAAAATCTACATTAAAATTAATGCATTGAGTGAAATCAATCAAATAGGATTAGAAATCATCATCTACACTGAAATTAATGCATTTAGTGCAAATAATCAAATAGGATTAGAAATCATCTACATTAAAATCAATCCATCTAGTGTAAGTAATCAAATATCATTCGAAATCAACATCTACACCAAAATAAATTCATCTAGTGCAAGAAATCAAATAGGATTAGAAATCACCATCTACACTGAAATCAATGCATCTACTGTAGGAAACCTTCTTCCCTCTCTCCCCCATATATATCTATATATCCATCCATCTCTCCTTCTTTTTCTCTTTATCTCACCCCACCATACACACACTCTCTCTCACTCCATATCTATCAATTTCCTTGTCCCTCCCTCCTCCTCTCCATCTATCTTTTTTTCTCTTCACCTTACATCTATATCTATATCTCACTCTATCTCTCTATATCAACTCCAAAACATAAACTCTCTTTCTCCAATCTATCTATCTATCTATCACTCCCTCCTCCTCCTCTCTCCCTCTCTCTCCCTCTCTCTCTCTCTCTCTCTCTCTCTCTCGCTTCTATCTCTCTTCCTTCCTGCTACCCTTTCTCCCTCTCTCTCCATCTTCTTTATCACTCCCTCTCTCTCTCTCTCTCCACCTTTCACCCTCTATGTCTTTATTCTTACCTCCCCCTCTCTCCCTCTCCATATTCATATCTCTTTCCCTACCTCTCTTCACTCTCTCTCTTCCTTTCTCTCCCCCCATATCTCTCTCTATCTTCACCTTCCAACTTTGTTACCATATGCCTCTCTCTCTCTCCTTCTCTCCCCCCTTCTCTCCATATCTCCTTATTTGTCTCTTTATCTCACCCCAAAACATACACACTCCCTCTTCATCTCTCCCTTGTCACTCCCCCTCTCTCTCCACTACTCACTCTCCATGTATTTATTCTTCCCTCCCTCTCTCCTCATCCAGCTCCATCTCTCAATCCCTCCCTCTCTCCCCCTCCAAATCCATATTTCTATCACTCCCTCTCTCCTCCTCTCTTTTAAGTCCCCTCTCCTCTCCTTCCTCTCTCTCCCTTTCTCTCCTACCTCCCTTTCTCTTCCCCTATCTCTCTCTCTCTCTCCATCTCTCAATCCCTCCCTCTCTCCCCCTCCAAATCCATATTTCTATCCCTCCCTCTCTCCTCCTCTCTTTCAAGTCCCCTCCCTTTTCCTTCCTCTCTCTCCCTTTATCTCCTACCTCCCTTTATCTTCCCCCATCTCTCTCTCTCTCTCTCTCTCTCCTACAATCCTCTCTTCCCCCATCACTCTCTTCCTCTCTCTCATCATTCCTCTCTCACCTTCTTCTATTTTACCCCCCAGCTCTCTTTCTTTCTCTCTCTCTATCCTCCAATCCTCTCTCTTCCCCCATCACTCTATCTCACTCTCCAACTATCTTACTATTTCTATCCCTTTATCCTTCTCTCCCCCCTTGTCTCCATCACTCCTCCTTTCTCCTTCTCTCCCCCTTGTCTCCATCACTCCTATGTATATTTATCCCACCCATAAGCATACACACTCTCTCTCCATCTCTCCCTTGTCACTCCCTCTCTATGTATTTCTTCTTCCTTTCCTCGCTCCACCTCTAGCTCCATCTCTCTATCCCTCCTTCTCTCCTCCACCTCTCATCCTTTCTCTCTCTCCCTTTCTCTCCTACCTCCCTCTCCCTTCCCCCTTCTTTCTCTCTCTCACTCTCTACCCTCCAATCCTCTCTCCTTCTCCCTCCCTCTCTCCTTATCTCTCTCCCACCTCCATCTTTATGTCTCCCTCTCCCTCTCTTACCCTTCTCTAACTCTCTCACTCTTCTCACTCTCTCTCTCTTCATTCCTCTTCTCCCTTCTCCTTCAATTTATCTCCATATCTCCCTTTTCACTCCCCCTATTTCTCCACCTCTATCATATATCATGATATATTAATATATATTACAATATAATAAATTTAATATTGTATTAATATAAACATATTAAATTTAATAATATTAATATTTTAATATTAATGTTAGGGTTAATAATGTTTTTTTTTGGCATGGTATTAATAATAATTTGGTCCACGGTATTTGACCCTTATACTTCATATATAATTAGATCTTGATTTATAATCGTATTTGATATATTTTTATTTATTTACCTTACCTCTTTATACCTCTTTTATATTTACTTATTTACCATACCTATTTTATAAATATATTATTTGGCCCATGGTATTTGCCCATGGTATTATTAATAATTTGTCCCATGGTATTAATAATAATTTGTCCCATAGGCTTCACCTAAATAAAACCTGTTTTTGAGTTTTTGTAAATATAAAGTGGTTTATTGAGTAAATATAAAAATTGGTTTTATTTATTTACCATACCTCTAGTTTATTTATATTTTTATTTATTTACCATACCTCCTGAGTAATATAAAAAGAGGTTTTATTTATTTACCATACCTATGGTTTATTTATATTTTTACGTATTTACCATATATTATTTATTTACCATATCTCAAACTCTTCATATTTTAAGTTTATATCGTTTAAATTTATTTTTAATAAATTTTTAATTGTTCATTTATATGTTTATGTAAGTTATTGTTCAAGCCGACATTTTTTTGTGAGCATACCCATCGAGTCTATCTTGCGTTTGTAAGATAAGCCTCTCGAAGGCGCAATGAAATAAGATTCCACCTGGTGCATTAGTTCTTGAGCTCCACACGAGTCCATGTGCTGCAATGAAGTAGCTACTTGTAGCCTACTTGTAGATAGTTCATCTTTGGTCTTGAAATATGTGCGGGTCTGTTTGCCCAATTGGCAGGATTTACATATTGTATTTGGAGGCTTCTTTATTGTAGGCATATTTCTGACTGCTTTCTTCTTGCTCAGACTGAGGATGTGGTCAAAGTTTAAGTGTCCCAATCTTCTATGCCATAACCATGATTCATCAATTTTGCTTATGTGGCATGCTTCATTCTCTTCTTCCAATATATAGACATTACTTTCTATTCTAACACCTTCGATCAAGGTCTTTCCTGTGGTGCTCGATCTTACTTCACAATCTTGGGCTCTGAAAAGGACCTCACAGCCTTTATCAGACATTTGACTGACACTTAGCAGATTGGCTTTCAGCCCATCCACAAATAGTACATCTTGAGCATCTCCTCTTCCATTATTCAGACTGATTGAGCCTTTTCCTTTGATTTTCCCTGCTTTATCATTTCCGAATGTTACATTTCCAGATTTCTTTTCATCAAAGGTTACAAACTTGCTTCGATCTCCAGTCATATGCTTTGAGCATCCACTGTCCATATACCATTGGCTTTTCTGATCTTGAGCTATTAGAGCCAGGTCACACTTATTCAACTTCTTTTTCCACTGCAGGCAGCTATTTGTTTGGCACCTTTTCTGAGAAGATGGACCACATTCTTTGAGAGGACATTTGGAAGACATGTGTCCGATTTGATGGCATACAAAGCATTTGATTATATTTTTAAATGGATTATGTGTACGAGTGAACTCTCCATTGTTCATAAATCTCCTTGGGTTTTTAAACATCACACTTTGTCCATATGTTCTGCACTCCATGGCTTTATGGCCAAACCCCTTACAACAAAAACAATACCCATGGAAACGATTAGTGTATCTGGTGAAGGGTTGTCTTCTCCATTTGGTTGCTTGAGGTAGTCTTTTCATTTTCTGCATCCTTTGTTGGTTGAAATCGATTATTTTCATCTGACAGTATGCAGCAATATGTCCCAGTTTGTGACAAGCAAAACAAGTGACATTTCTCATAGGAGGAAAGAATCTCTTTTGAGATCTTCTGAACTTGTTCAATTGATCTTCAGGAACAATTGAACTTTTTGCAACTGCTTGCTTCTTCCTCTCATTCTTTGTCTCTTGATGTTGCTACTTGTTTCTATTTGTTTCATCACACATCAAGTTCTTGTTGGCTTCTGCTTCTGTGGTTCCTTTTTGAGTTGCTTCATCATTCCTTTCAATGTCTGCCTTCTCCGAGGTCTCCATGGAGGCAATCTCATCTCCGAGCTGCTTACAACCCCTGCTCCTTTCTTCTATCAGTCTTCTAACTGCAATAATCTCAGATTGCTGGGAGTTAATTTTTTCTTTTACAGCTTTCACAAAAATGATATTCTGGTTATCCTCTACCTCAGATTTGTTGGTTTCTCCTTCGTAACCTATCCCAGTCTTTATGAGAGGAGATCTTTGAGCATTAGTATTTTATTCAACTGTTCAGTGCTTGTCATTCGAGGAGTGTTCATTGTCAATTCCCTTTGGGTGTGTTCTAATTTCTTTCTCAAGCATACTACTTCTTCTTCCAATTTTTCTTGCTTCCGAATTTTATCCTTAATTTGCTTTAGTAATGTGTCTTCCACCTTCTTAGCTTCTTCAAGTTCTACTTTCAATTGAATGAGGTCTTCTGAATTTGGTACCTCTTTTACATATTTGAGAAGAATGTCTTTCTGTTTTCTGCACTTGAGTTTAAGTCTGTCTATTTCCTCTAGGGCACTTCTTAGCTCCCCCTCAAGATCTACCTCACCTTCTTCCTCATCTTCTAGAAGGAATCCTTCAGACTCTTCCTTGGCCATCAACACAAATTCAGAGGTTCCTTCTTCATTAAAGGATTCATCTGAGTTTTCAGATGCACCGCTATCTTGTTGAGCATAAAATGATTTCTATTGAATCTCTTCCCTTTCTGCCAGTTACTTGTTTTGGTTTTCTCTGTCTCTTGAGTCTAATTCTTTGTTTTCTTACGAGGACACTCAACGCATAGTGCCCAACTCTTCCACAGTCAAAGCATTTAAATGGAAGTTTACCTTTATACTTGCCTAAGCCTCTATCCAATCTTCTGACAAATTTGGCCTCTTCTTCACCAAAGCAGGAACATGTATCTTCCTTTTCTTCTTTGCTCTTCTCAGCCTTAAAGGCTGCCTCCCTCACATTTGACTTCCTCTGTGGAAGTCTCATCTCGTATGCTGTTAAGTTTCCAAGTAATTGGTTCATGGTCAATGTTTCCCAATCAGCTGTTTCTTCTATGGCAGAAACCTTGGGGTTAAAACTGGATGGTAAAGATCTCAATATCTTTTGAACAATTACACATTCTCTAATGATTTCTCCTAGAGCTTTCATGTTATTCACAATTTCTGCAACCGTTAAGAATAAGCAGGCAACATCTTCTTCTTCATTCATTTTTATATTTTCAAATTGAGCTCGATAGACTTGTAGTTTGGCCATCTTCACCTTTTTATCTCCCTCATGGATACTTTCTAATGTATCCCATATTTCTTTGGCAGTCTTCTTGTGCGTTACTTTGATAAATTCTGCCTCACATAGGCCACTTAAGAGAGCATTCATGGCTTTGCCATTAGCTATAAAAACTTCTTTGGCTTCTTTCTCTGTGTCAGAATCCTCTGGGGCATATCCCAAATCCACAGCAGCCCAAACCTCTATTCCTAGAGACATTATGTATGTCCTCATTCTTATTTTCCAGAAGGCATAATTTGTACCAGTAAACAAAGGGGCTTTATTTGTTGAGCATCCTTCTAGACTAGCCATCTTGGGGACCTAAGATCTCCTTCCAGTTGTTAAACTAATACAGAAGGAACTTGGCTTTGATACCAATTGTTGAACCCTTGGTTAAACTGAGAGGGGGGGTGAATCAGTTTAATGCAGTCATGGTCTTGTAAAACTTTCTTTTACACTTATTTACATCTTCAATTCGTGATCAATTTAATATACAATGGAAAAACAATCTTAATAAGTGAGCAGCAGGTATTAAGCAGATTAAATACAGAATATCAACACATAATCATCATGCACATAGACAATAGATATAAGTGGAAACCCATAAGGGAGAAAACCACATCTTATTATTGTTGTGATGCAAAGGCAAGCTCCAAGTCCCTCTCACCACTGATTTTCTGTAGGCTCCAACCTACAGGAGGCTACTACCTCAATTCTGCAAGCTACAACTTGCAAGGAAGCTTCAACTCCCATCTATTTTCTGCAGGCTACAACCTACAGGAGGCTCCTACCTCACCCAACTACAACTGGACATCTATCAAGCTACAACTTGATATGGAAGCACCAACCTCCTCACTGTACAATAAAATCAATACGTTGATTTACCTGGATATCACCTCTGTTTTTCTCCTTCTTTACTATTGTCCTTCCAGCCTTCAAATTTGCTTTATATCATCTCTGGATCTTCACAACTCCTCTCTCTGCTCCTTCTTCTTCTTACACTCTCTAACATCTCTATGCATACTGATACTACATGTTTTATACAGATAGCTTTATGACTGTTTCCATTCTACAGGGAATATGAAGTGAACAGGCACGACTCTTTGCCTTCCACCATCTCATTTTCTTGCTCATCATTTCAGGAGGTTACAACACTATCTACTCATTTCAGAATTAAATTGGATTTTTGCTTTGCCTACGGAGACTTTCCTTTGCATCACATACAATAAAATAATTAATGAATTTATATTTACAGCTACAACAAGTATTTTTCACTCAGCCCTTTCAGCTCTTGGCTCGCTGTCCGTTTGTCCTTTATGCTGTTGTCACTGTCTTTTCAGTTTATGCAATTCCATCATATCAATTTTGCCCAAGCGCATTTTTCCTTACTCGACTTAGCTGGCACGTTTTCAACAGTGCCACCAGATCTCCTTTTGCCCGACTCTGCCTCTTCTGCTTGTGCCCACAACATTCAAACTTTTCTTCAAAAAAACGTCGTTACCGCATCAACCATTGTTTTGCACGAGTGTCGGGTCTTATTACTTTCCCGAGTCTTTTCTGCTGCTATATTCTAGCTCTACTGCATAACTGTTCTGCTTCTTCCGTTTCCTGTGTCTTTTGAGCTGTGTTCACTCACACTTTGCTTGTAAATGTTCGTTATGCATATCCACATGCACATCATCCTTTCATAGATCGAACAGTCATCACACTCCGCCTCTTTTAACTTCCCAATCCGATAGAATTCGCACGCCAAGTTGCATGTTATTTAATTGTTCCCAACCTACGCGAAATAGGTGGTTTTAGAATGCCACGCGTCGCCCTCTTAACGCTATCGCATTCGTTTCACCTTTTACCACTTGTCCTCCAAAAGCGGTGTGAAACAACAACTTACCAGTTTTCTAATCCTGCCTTCACTATTCCGCGGATTTCAAAATATATTCCACTATCTTTTAAGACTGTATTTAACTATATTCCACCGTTCTATGTTATAATCCTCCTTTGTCCTCCGATGCGATTTAACAAAGGAAGACCACATATTTCCGGACTTGAAAAGACCTTTAGGTTTCAGCTTTGATCTTCATCGCGTCCACTCTTTTTATAGCACTTTGGCGATTCCAGTTATCCTATGTGCCTTCGTCCATCTGATCTCCCGATATGCGATATGCGAAGGGTCCCACTTGACTTTATCGCTACTTCACATCGCAACTCACATGACTTCTAAGATTGTGCGATATCTCTCCTGCCCCGATTGTGATATGCGATGGTAATATCACATCGCAATAGCGGTGATCGCATATAATTTTCCATATCGTGCGAACTCATATCATATGCGATATGCGATATGCGATCACATCGCATCGCATCGCATCGCAAATTAAAACAATTACCTTGTGACTAGCGATTTTGATCTCCGTCGATGTGATCGTCACCGTTGATCTGCCCAGATCTACGGTCCTTGTTGCTGCTGGCACTTCCGATTGGTTTCTACCCTGCTTATCTTGCGATGAATCTTATCCATTCATTTATTGCCTTTGTTGTTGCGATCTAATCGTGACCGTCCGTTCACCTCACTTGGAATTCTTCCGCCCTAGTCTATTTTCCGTTTATTTAAGCTGTCACGCTCTGTGACACCGGTCCCTCCATGCTACTCCTCCTGAGCTTGTTCTTTATTCTAAGTGCGTTGATCTCACCCGATCTTGATCTTCTATTCGCTATTCACTCCGACTTGGGATTCTTTCGCTTGCTGCACGCCTTTGCTGCTTCTCTGTTGCCTTTGCTGCTTTGTTAGCTACATTCTCTCTGCTTTAGGTTAGCTGCATTCTCTCTGCTTCTATCGATGCTCTTTTGCCTCTATGGTGATACTCCTTTCTGCTCCTTTGCCATCAATGACAATATTTCCAACGTATGCTTCACAATATCATGCATCAAAAGGTTCAATTTGTGCACCAAGCATCCGAACCAAAAGATGTGTGTATGAGCATGCTCATTAATTTTTCCTGTTGCCTTACAATTTGTTGCATTATCAATGATCACTTGAACCACATTATTAGGACCAACATCTTTGATTGATTTCAATAGGAGATCTACAATATTTTTGGGAAGTTGCACTGATGGACGAAGAGTCATGACTTGTAAAAAACACTGCGCCACTAGCAGAAACACCAAGAACATTTATCAAATGTTGATTTCTAACATTTGTCCACCCATCTGATATAATGGATACCCCACAATCCACCCACTCATTTGTAAAACATGTCAAAGCTCTTTGAACCTTCCTTTTTCTCTTTCTAATAACACAGTTCTAGCTCTTTCATAGTTGGGGCTCTTGAATCCTTTTGGGGCTCTTTCTAAAAACCATATCATGCCAATAGGGAGAGCAAAGCACATTGAATGGTACATCGCAAGCACAAAGAAATTGGACCACCTTTCCATCCACATCATCCCTCCCAACAACATTCAGGAAATTTTCTATTGTTCTTCTACTTCCAGAGGTTGCAGAAGCACCACAAGGAGATGAGCTACCAAATCTAGAGGCTGCACTTAATTCAAAATGAGTTTCTTGTTTCTTGTTTTTTTGTTGTGGAGCCTCCTCTATTTCAACAATTTTTTTTCTTTGTTCCATTGAAATCTTAGGGAAAATTGTTATCCCCACAGGATCCTTTTTCTTATCACTATCCATCACCCCACAAAGATCCCTCCTCACATGGGTATATGAACCTCGATTTGGTTTTCCTCCATGAAAACCATGAGGGCACACAAACTTGTAGCTTCCACCACCTTTTCCCCCCTCAAGTTTGGTCACATAATTCCACAAGGGTGTCAATGCTTTCCCCTCATTCATTTCATTGTCCGCTTCAAATCCTTCTTCAAACCATTCCTCCTCATCATACATTGGATCACTCATATGGGTACCACTATTCTCTTCTTCCCTTCTATTCCTACTCCCCAACACCATCACAAAAAAAAAAAAGTTGAATGATACATATAAGCCAAAAGAACACCATTTTGGAATATGAATATAGATGGACAACTTGCAATGAAATGAGCAAGAAGAAAGAATGTGAAAGAGTAGGAGAGGTGAAGCAACAAAACTTATATCTTGTTGACTTAATGTGTAAAATACTCAAAATGGTATTTGTAATAATAATTTATTAATATATAAAATGTATAAGTGATGATGATTGTTACAACGAGGCCATGCTTATCTACCAAAGCAGGTGGCCTTTCATGACAGGGCATGTCTTTTACACATGCCTTTTCTCTAACTTAATGACTAAACATAATCCTTATTTTGATTATTTAATATTTACATTTATTTTTATTTATTTATTTGTTATGAATTATATCCATAACATTTCCTCCCTCTTCGAAAATCTTTTTCCTCAAAGCTTATTCGCTAATAATTCCTTCATCTTGTGCTTATCATCTGGATATATATATAACTTTACGTCATTAGTACTTCGTCTTGTATAATTTTCCGAATGATTTTGTCTTGAAGTTAGGGTTATCGGTTTTTTTTAATAAATATATATATATATATATATGAATGAGTTGAAACTATATGTTATAATTATATAATTATATTTTATTTTATAATTATATAATTAAACTTTATCTATATATATATATATTAACTATAGTCACGACTTTCTCGAATGATGGCTGGAATCATGTCTCCTTGGAATGATGGCTGGACATGTTGACCCATAATAACACCAAACAACGGACGAATGCAGTGGGAGCGTGTCGATCTATCGGCCTAAAAACGACCAGATGCCTGGCCAAGACATCCTTATCGGGTTGTTTGAATGGCTTGGTCGTGGTAATGTTTGAATGGCCTGGAAAAGCAACATACAACGTAGTTGAGATCGTGGGATTTGTCTCGGATGAGTGGGCGAGTGTCAGCTTTCTCCTGTGTAAGTGTCGCAGGAATGGAATCAGTTTGCTAAGGTAGCAATCAGACGTATTCCTTGAACGAAAACGATTAATAGGGTTGGCATGCAAGTGATGCAAGAACAACAAATGGTGGGGGGGGACAAAAACTAGAGACTGGAATCTCGTGATGGTAGCCTCTGAAACGCAGCGGAATGGACCGCAGAGGGAGCGTCAGGAGTGTACGGCGGTTGTCGGGCAGTGAGAGACGAGGATAGGATGACAGCAATGCTAAGGTGAAATCCCTGTCGTTGTTGTCTATCTGGAGGAGAGTGCCCACCGTTCCCTTGGGTGAGGACACCGACAACATAGAAAATTTTAAGATCGGCCAGGGAATCGCGTTGTGGCAGCGACAACGTTACAACTCGATTATCCGCAGAGCTTTTCCTGCCTGCAAAAAAGACAGCAAACACCCACAATGGAGTCATAAACACTCCCTTTGTTTTTGTTGTTGCAGCATTGGGGCAATAATTTAGAAGACAACAAAAGATTAGCCCCGGAAAATTTTCCATTCGCCACATTACTTCTATACTTTTCAGGGAATATTTTAACTCAAAAGGTTGGATAAAGGCACCATTTTCTCGAACCACAAATAAATGGAATTGTTCTGGAGCGTGGTCATTGAGATCCTAGTTCATGCTTCCATATTTTTGATATCCCTTCACTGATATATTCTCACAATTAACAATAACATCATCCTAGATCTTCCTATCCATACCCATCTTTGGAGATATAGAACATTTTGATTCAAATATTTCATGCCTCCCACTACGTTTTTTTTCCTTAGCTTCCTTAAGGATTGCTCATTTTCTTTAGCTGCATTTTCCAAATTCAGGGAAAGATTTTTCTCCGCTAAAACTTTTGAATCCTTTTGAACTCCACTACTATTAGCTATGGGCAATGAATCCCATAATGCTCTTGTTCTAGCCAAGTTATCTCCAAAAGATGATGGGGAAATTCCATTTGAAATATTGCCAGAAGCATTTGAAAAGGCCTTTATATCCTTTCTTCCTTTCTTTTCATTTGCCACAGATGTAGATTCAAGATTTTTTGCCAGGTCATCCACGTTACCGTCCAATTGGGAAATCATATCTTCAGGTGAAGAAACATTAACAGGAAACTCAAAGACAACTTGTCGACTTGAATGATCAACATGCTTTCCTTGTTGTGTACATTGTAATTTTCCAACATCCTCCATTGAGTTAAACTTTAAATATATCCTCACGTTCCTTCTACAATACATCCACATAATTAGAATGAGCTCTCTCCAATACCCTCTCCTCTCTATGCTGTCAGAACAAAATATCTGAGAAAAAACTACTTCTTCAGCTTCTCCAATTTTAGTATTCAAGTCATTAGCAGTTTGGGAGGATGTCGGCCATTTAGGTAGTTCAATTACTTGATTGTCTGAATCCTTCAATTCAGTTCTTTGTTCCATTTGAGACTTTACAACATTATCATTATTTTGATCATGGTTTTCTTCCTCCTCTTTCCCATAATCCACTTTTTCTTTTTCAAATATGTCATCAATGTCTTCTTCCACGTCTTCCTCATTGTTATGATATTGTTCATATTCTTGTTTCTCAAGATAATCCTCATCCTCATAATCTTCATCTGGATCATCATCTAGATCTATATCATTCCCATCCACATCAAAATCAACTTTGTCTAGATCCTCATCTTGATCATTTTTATCAGAATCATCCACTGCTTCATCTTTTCCACCATCTTGATTGATATATTTTTCATATTCATCATTCTGATCAACATCTTCTTCCTTATTATGGATTTATGCATCACTTTTCTTAAAACATGTAATTTTTGCACATGATTTTTCTAATTGCTAAAGCTTTTCTTGAACTTTTCTAAACTGCTCAATGCCTTCAGGATGTACATGTAATGGAATATTGTGCGGTGAAAAATGCTCAAAGGCTCGGAAGATTATATTGTGCAGCATGGCTTTGATACCATTGAAGCAACAAAACTTATAGCTTGTTGACTTAATGTGTAAAATACTCAAAATGGTATTTGTAATAATAATGTGTTAATATATAAAATGTATAAGTGATGATGAATGTTACAATGAAGCCCTGCTTATATACCGAAGCAGGTGGCCTTTCATGACTGGGCATGTCTTTTAGACATGCCCTTTCTCTAACTTAATGACTAAACATAATCCTTATTTTGTTATTTAATATTTACATTTATTTTTATTTATTTTTTTGTTATGAATTAAATTCATAACAAGAGGGAGGAGAAAAAATACAAACAACGATGACAAAAATATGAGGGACTTTGAGCTTTGCAATTTGTTGATTTTTGTAGCATCAGAAAGTGCTCTAAGTCTCAAATTTTGTGGCGAGGCTTAGACACTGGTATTCCAAAGAACCCAGAAACCATTTATGAAAATTCCACTCGGTTGGTGTTTTATTAAAATAATTAATTATTTTAATGGAGACCCTAAGTTAAACTTAGGGAAATTAAATAATTAAAGGACATTAATAAAACATGAGTGAGAATGCTTTAGAAGGCGAAGATCAAGTCATGTTATAATCTTAGCAGTTGATTAGAGATCTAATCTCGGCTGTTGATTTCTCAACAAGAAGACTATAAAGGAAGGCTTGAGGGCCATTTGGAAAGACACACCGAATTAATCTAGAGTCCGAAATTTCTGGGGCGTGGTTTGTTGAGAAATTTGAACTAGAGATCTCAGCAGTGAGGGGCAGAGATAGCATCTGGAGAGAGAGATTTTCTTAGCCAGTGGAGAATCAGTCAAAGAGAGGCAGACGTGATCTAACCAAGCCAGCGCTACAGAAGAAGGGTTGACGCAGTGATTGCCTACGGCTCGCGCATAGGCAGCACAAAAGCAGACGAGGGTTTCCAAAAGTTTTCTTGTAGATCACTTTCGGAGGTCGAGATCTGGAAAGTGACACTTGGAGGTCGTTCCTCAGGGTCCACAATGGCAAAACGACTTGGTTGGGGCCCAACACTAAGCATGGAAGGGGGTGACGCAGTGGCTGGAAGGTCCAGCGTTGGGATAGCGCAGATGTTGCACAGTGCCTCCCCAGGGCAGGTTTTTCTTCATCTGAATCAATAGGGAACTAAGTGATTGAGTGAGGTAAATCCTCACAAATTATTCTGCTAGTATTTCTCTCTGTAACTTAATTACCTTAGGGTATTTAGAGATGTATTCAGAAATTGCTACTCCATAACAATAAAACCCTCAGGTCTGCTGCACCGGTTATCCCACATTGGGTTGTTCCGAGGACTTAGTCCAACATAAAGGTGTCATATGTGTGATTGATTACCTTGTTCAGTTTCCTTGTTTCAGAATAATGAGTATTATATTGTAGATTGCTTCAGTGGTTGCTTCAGTATTTCAGGTATGAGTCAGAAATAATTGTGTAAAGTAAATTACATTATAGAAGAAGTAATCCAATTGGTTGTAGTAGGATTCCTTAGATTTGTTTGAGATCTAGGAATTTTCACACACTTACCTCTTTAGCTCTTGTAGATGGCAGCCCTTCTTTACTCCTCCAAGCTCCTCCACCTTTACTCCTCCAAGCTCTCTTCTCCTCTCTCCTCCAAGCTCTCCAAAGATGCAAGAATGAGGAAAAGTGAGGAGAAAATGGCTTTTAATCCCATCTACTTTTTCCTTAACTCACCATAAACCCACCCCCAACCCTAGTTAGTGCCTCAAAAAATTAAAAAAAAAAAAAGAGAGAAAATGTTGCCTCCGTGGAACCTCCTGTCGAGCCTCGGAATCACTCGGGATCCACTCGAATTCATTCCCGATCCGAGGCGGATCCCAGTCTGGAACTGCTGATCAGGCCCGCACAGTTCTGGATTTCCAGGAATCGGCCCAATCCAGAGAACCACAATCTGATTTTCAGATCTGCAGTTCCACTTGAGGATCGACCAAGGATCTGAAAGGGATGCGGATCCACCCTTAGATCCTCGGGGGGAGGGGGGGAGGGGAGGATCGTGCTAAATGTTCTTATGGTTGGTAACAATGGAAAAAAGTATAGTTCTCTGTTTCAAGTTAAACGCAAAACTAACTCGTATATCAGTCATATGTTATGATTGGGTTTGGGCATTAAACCTATGCAAAACTTGAAACTGGGAAGGGCTACAGCGTACAAAACATTTCTACAAATTCTAGGCCAACAACAATGCAGGAAGAAAATAACTCCTAAAATACAAACTGTACAAAATGATTTGAAATCAAGTTCCGAAATAAGAAATATATAAACAACTAATTATCCTCCACAAGTGAAAAAGACAGATAATGCATTAAATGCATTGCGCAAAATATCACTTCTAGATATATAAACATAGATAGTAAGTTTTAACAGTCAATAAAGTAAAAATTGTACTTTTGCAACTGTGTTAAAATCAGGTAAGGATGAACAAATCAAATCATAGAGATAATAGACACAAAGAAAGTAAAATAACCAGGAAAATATATTATGACAATCCATTCGGACCTTTATTTGAAAGGTGAAAATCATACCTGAAAACGATATAGATGGTTGAAATGACGATGTGTTTCACAGTAATTGCAAATACGGGTTAGAGCAGCAGCCATAAATTGACTCACAAGTGGGTCATTTGTACTAGATCCAGCATTTCTCGTTGCAATGACATGTTCTAGTACAGGCATAGCACCATAGCCAATGCATAAATCACAGAGTTCATCAATTGTCCCATAATCAGTGGCTAAAGAGTCTGGCCTTTGTGGAGAAGAAGATGGTGTCATTGTCTGGTGCACAGATGGTTGAGGAGATGCAGGTATTGCATTTGGAGGAAAGAAAAGCAAGCATGCATCATTATAGTGTCCATGCCTGAACATGAATGCAAGTAGTTCTGGACGAGCATACTGAAACAATACAAAGCTATATCAGTTGTGGATACAAACAGGATATGCAATAAAAGAGCAGTCACAATTAATCAACATACCAGTGAATCCTAGCTTTGACATATGTTGTACTTATTAAAAATATATATAGCTTGTCAATAAAAGAAACTTATGCCTTCCCATATTTACCAAAAAATTTCAAGGTACTCAAATAGACACATGGCTATATTTCAGGTGAATTAACAAGATATGATAACCCTGTCAGAAAATTCAGTTATTGTACGTTTACTTGAGAAGATGTAAAGCTATAGCTTGAATCAAGCCGGCAAAAGTTCAAATCTCATTTAGGACCAAACAACAAAAAGAGCAAAAAATGTATGTTCAAACTGATTAATCCTCAAGGAAGTGCAGCTGACAAGTACAATTTATGTCTCTGGAGATCTAAGAGAAGTTAAATTGATTAGCTTTAAAAAATGGGCATCCATTCATTACTGTTTATGACCAAGGATTTGCCCATGTTAGTCAGCAAGTTTAAAATTCAATTCAAAATCAAGAAGCAAACATTTCATTTAAAATTTAACTGCTCAAAAAACAAAGTAAAGCAGTCACCATTTCATATGGAATTTATATACAATAGTTTCTATTAACATTTATACGGTCAAACAACACATGATTTTTCAGGTCATAAAGCCCCAAAATGACTTGCTAGAAACTGTCTTCTCTTCTAAATCCCCCAACCCACATAACTAGTTTCTATGTAAATCAGCTCCAATAAAAGAGAGTGATTCTAGCATATTTAAAAAAAATCCTGCCAACTTAGGATGTGACTTGTTGAGATTTTGGGGTGTTGGGGTAGCATCGGATGAGCTCTAGCTCCCAAACTTTGTGGAGGGTCTAGAGTACATGAGATCTCCAAGACCCAAAAAGCGATTTAAGAAATTCCATCCTGTTTAAGAGATATTTCATTAATTAATATTTTTAATTAATGAACCTAAGTCTAACTTACGAAAATTAAAAGATTAAAGTTAATTAAATTAACATGTGATGAAAATGACTTAAGTAACACAGATCAAGCTCGCTTTTAGTCTTAGCCATCGATTCAAGATTAGATCACGGTCGTTAATGTTTCAATGAGAAAAGTATAAGAATAGGGCTTGGAGTCAATTGGATAACACACACAGTGGCAGAGAACTAACTAAGCTGGAATTCTAGGGCATGGTTTGCTAAGAATTTCAGAAGTGTTTCAACTGCAGCGAGGGGCAGTATTGGTGAAAGGGTTGGCTTGATCCCAGACCAAGAGTACAACCGAGAAAGAGAGGCAGCATACCAAAGCAGCGCAGAGGCAGCAAGGAGCTACACAGTCCAGCAGAGGCCACGCAGGGCTAACGTAGGCCTAGCCAGGGCAGCGTAACCCAGTCTGGGGTGACGCAGGCCCTTCCTAAGTAGCGCAGGGGCTAATGCAGGCCAGTCAGGCTGACGCAGAGGGCTTCAGAACAGCGTTGGGGTTTTCGGTGGGCCAAAAAGGGCTCGAATTCATAATTCCCCGCTGAGGATTGAATCAGCCAAATTTTCTGTCTTCGAAGATAGAGGTATTGCTTGTCATGTTTTCTCTGTAGGGCTAACCAATTTTGGTGCCTAGAAAAGTTTTACTCAGATTCTGCATCATAATAAAACCCTTCAGCAACCAGAAGACCGATTTTCCCGCATTGGATTTTTCCGAGGACAGTTGTCCAAAAAATCCTTGTGTCACTTTGTCATTGTGCATGCATTCAGTTTAGATCTGTATGTGTAGGTTGTTGATGTATTTACTTCGATGTTAATGCTAAATATTTCACATTAATAACTTAATGTAAGTAGCAGATGTAAATTTGAAAATTAACAATAAGGTTTATGTTTGAGATATTCAGAAATTTTCACATGGTATCAAAACGATTGCAGATCTAGCCTGAATCTCTAGCAAGAAGGCTGAAGAATCTGTGCTGAAGAAAGCAACAGAGAAAGTAGCAGCAGTAGCAAATAAACCGGACAAGAGAAGGCAGCGCAGCAGAAGAAGGAAGCAGAGGCCAGATTGATGCAATTTCCACACAAGCCCACGTACTTACTACGCAGAGGCAGCGCAGAAGCTGCACTGAGACTGTCTGCTCACACAGAGGCCAGCTAGCGTGATGCAGTCCAGAAGTTGATTGTTGATTCAGAGTACTGGAAGCTGAGCTGCAAACCTTCAGCAGTTGCCGGTGAGGTTAAAATTTTGCTGGTGCAGAATTTAGCCTAAGCCAAGTTAACGAAGAGTGGGAGGAGAATAGCTTTTCAGAAGATTTCCAACCAAAGAAGTCTGAAGATCGATCATAGGATCGAAGAGAGCTAATTCCTTTTATTTGGCAGACTTCCAAGAGAGGGAGTCAGTTGTCAAAGGGAGCAAAGCGTGCCTTTCTCGCCAAGGACCCTAGATCCGAGTCTCTAGCATAGAGAGGAGGAGTCTTTCCAACACATTTTCTGAGTAGATGGCACCTCATGGACTACGTGATCAGGATAGGTTGGACGGCCTGTCCAACTTTGCAATCTGGAAGGCCAAAATCCTAGTAGTCATGGAGGTATATGGCTTGAGGGAGCATGTAGAGAAAGTCCTGGCCACGCCGACTGATTCTCTTCTCCTAAAGAAGCATGAAGAAGCTGCGGCACACGCCAAGCGCTTAATTATAGACGGGGTCAAAGATCATGTGGTCCCACACAACCGAGAAGGCAACGGCTCATGACATGTGGGTGGCTCTAACCACACTATATGAAGGAATATTCGTCCAGAGGAAGATGCTTCTGGAGAACCAGCTGAGGTTATTCATGATGGCCAAGGGAGAGGAGATCGATCCTTTTCTATCCAGAATACAATGGATCCAGGATCAGCTAATTGGCATGTGAGTCAAGGTGGATGACGATATTATGGTGGGACTGCTCTCAATGCAGTCACGGGGGACTTGGAAACTTTTGTCCAAAGTCTCTTGGCCAAAGCGGACCTTCCCAACTGGGACAACATGTGGGCTATACTCCGACAAGAGGAAATCTATCGGATGACGAAAAGACAGTACAGCACTAGTTCTAGCAAAGTGAAGAAGGAAGAAGAGGAAGATGCAACCTTGGCATCAAAGAGGTAGCAAGGGAAAAAGAAGCGTGATTTGTCAAATATCAAGTGTTTCCAGTGCGGCGAACTAGGACATTTGTCCTCAGAAGAAAAAGGACAAGGAAGCTTCTAGCTCCAAGGCTGTTGTAGCAGATGATGGCTCCGAAGATGACGTAGCCATGAGCACTCATGAAGCACAAAAGTGGGGCGATATGGATCTGTAGAGAATCTACAAAGTGGAGGCAGGATTGTTGAGTAGACGAGCTACAGGAACCTGAAGATGGTGGCGGGACAAGTGGAACAGTGGGTGCAGAAGATCACGGATGGGCAGAGGCAGAGATGGATGCTAAGAGGGAGCAACGCAGTGCAGATGCAGCAGCAACGTAGAGGGGATGATGTGACTTCAGCAATGTAGAGCAGGCTTACTTACACAGTGCAGAGCTGCAGCAACGCAGAGGCTTCAAGAGGATAGCACAGCACAGCAGCAGCGTAGGGGACTTCAGCACAGAGGAGGTCTGCTTACACAGTGCAGAGCTATAGCAGCGCAGCAGCCTCCAGATGTCAGCACAGAGCAGCAGCATATGGAGCTTCAATGATGAGATGCAGCCCAACTGACTAGTCTGTCAAAGATTGGGCAAGAGTACTTCAGTTGCATACTCTCAGCAACTGAGTTGCAGTGCAGTAGTTGGCAATACGATGTAGCAGATTAAAAGGGAGTTGCAGTACAGATGTGGCAGTGGTGGTGGTAGCGTCATGGGCAGCAGTACGGGAGAGCAGCAGCAGCCCAGTGATGAAGGGCAGCAAGTCAAGCATCAGCACAGAGACCCACACCAGATATCAATGTAGAACTTCAGGGTGAAGTATTGTTGCTAGAGCACATTCCTCGCTAAGAGGGAGTGTTGAGATTTTGGGGTGTTGGGATAGCATCGGATGTGCTTTAGCTCCCAAACTTTGTGGAGGGACTAGAGTACATGAGATCTCCAAGACCTAGAAAGCGATTTAAGAAATTCCATCCTGTTTAAGAGATATTTAATTAATTAATCATTTTAATTAAGGACTCTAAGTCTAACTTAAGAAAATTAAAAGATTAAAGTTAATTGAATTAAACATGTGATGAAAATGACTTAAGTCACACAGATCAAGCTTTCTTTTAATCTTAGTCATCGATTCAAGATTAGATCATGGTAGTTGATGTTTCAACGAGAAAAGTATAAGAAGAGGGCTTGGGGTCAGTTGGAGAACACACACAGTGGCAGAGCACTGAGACTAAGCTAGAATTCTAGGGCATGGTTTGCTAAGAATTTCAGAAGTGTTTTAGCTGCAGTGAGGGGTAGTAATGGCGAAAGGGATGGCTTGATCCCACGCCAAGAGTACAACTGAGGTAGAGACGAAGCATACCAGAGCAGCGTAAAGGTAGCCAGGAGCTATGCAGTCCTGCAGAGGCAGTGCAGAGGCAGCAGGGGCCACACAGGGCTAGCCAAGGTAGCGCAGGGGCAGCGTAACCCAATCTGGGGTGACGCAGGCCCTTCCTGGGCAGTGCAGGGGCTAACGCAGGCCAATTAGACTGACATAGAGCGCTTCAGAGCAACATTGGGGTTTCTGGTAGGCTTGAAAGGGCTCGAATTCATTATTCCCCGCTAAGGGTTGAATCATCCATATTTTCTGTCTCCGAAGACAGAGGTATTGTTTGTTGTGTTTTTCTTTATAGGGCTAACCAAGTTTGGTACCCAGAAATGTGGTACTCAGATTCTGCATAATAATAAAACCCTCCAGTAGCCAGAAGACCGGTTTTCCCGCATTGGGTTTTTTTGGGGACAGTAGTCGAGAAAAATCTGTGTCACTTTGGCAGTGTGCATGTATTCAGTTTAGATCTGTATGTGTAGGTTTTTGATGTATTTACTTCAATGTTAATGCTGAATATTTCACATTAATAACTTAATGTAAGTAGAAGTAAATCTGAAAATTAACAGTAGGGTTTCTGTTTGAGATATTCAGAAATTTTCACATGACTCTTCTTCAGTCATGCAATTATAGGTATGTTTAAATCAACATCTAGCAACTATTATTTGCCAAGGAAATTTCCTTGCATTGAATTTCACATTCCATGAATAGTTAATTCACTTTCTTATTTCTTTGTAATCTGGAGCGAACAAGGTTCGAACTTCATACCTCAAGTCAAATACTCCAGAAGATTTGGAATATGAAAATACGCATTGAGGATACAAATATTATTATATATAAAATGTATGCAGAATGATGATACAATCGAGAAATGAGTGTGTGCTTATATACCAAGCAGTGGCCTCTTCATGGAGGGTCATGTCCCATTTAGACATGCCTCTTCAGTACAAATTACTAATTAATTAATCAATATTACAGTTATCATTATTATTTATATTTATATATATTTTATTCATAACATTGCCTTCCTCTTCGAAAAGCTTTGTCCTCAAAGCTTATTGATGAAAGGCTTGATCTCTTTTTCTGTTTTGAATGTCTTCTTGTCTCAAAACTATCATCTTTGTTGATACAAGTTCATATGATCCTCTCAGTGATAAACAAAAATGTTGCACTGAGAAGGGATCAGACCATCCTAGATTAATCTTTTGTGGAATCTTGCGATGACTGGAAACTTGTGATGAATTGTTATCACATGAGTGGATTGCAGTGACATTAGTATTCTTCAGAACATCAATTTGTTGTTTCTGTTCTAAATATGTAGCTTGATTGAGTTGCCTACTCTCGTGATTCGGATGTCGATAAGCAGTTCTAGTGATTTGATTTTCCCTTATCTTGTTTGTGTCATCTTCTTGATTTATTTGAAGTCCCTAATTTCCTTTAGTTATGGAAGTTGAATGGTTAATTTATGGATCTTCACTTGAATATTTTGTTGTTGGAACTGCAGCTTTTGAGTATATCTTCAACTAGTTTGTCCTCTTCTTGAGTTTTGATATTCACTGGATCAGAATTTGTTGTTTTTTCGTCAACTTGAATTTCTATATTTGATGATTCCTTCTTGATAAGTTCTTGTACCTTGTTTCCTAATGACTTCTTGTCCATCTTAAGCTTCTTAATTTGTGTCAGTAATTTTTCAATATGGTCTTTAGGCCGAGAAACTTCTTCATTTTTGTCTATAGTGATCTTGTCAATTTCTCTTTGCATATTTTGTAGTACTTTTTTACCTTCTTGAAAATTTAGTTTTAAAATATCTTGTATGTCTTCCGATGTTACTGAATTTGGCTTCAATGTAACATCTTGGAATGTTATTTTCTTCTTCCTGTAGGAAAATGTTAAAACCTTTTTCTTTGAATTTAAGATGAAAGATCCTAGGGTTTCCATCCATGATGAACCCAAAATAATGTCACTTTGATCATTGCATAGGGATTGAATAGAGAATTGCGATATAAATGTATAATTGTCAATGTTTAACTGTTAATCAATTATTTCGTATTGTTTTTTGCCGAAAAAGTCTAATTTTTCGATTATATTTAACTCAGGAATCACCAATTGGTTTGCAATTTTAGGGTTTATATAATTTTTATCTATGACAGGTGAGATAGCAATAGTGACATATTTTCCTGCAAGAGTTCCTTTAATTTTAAATAGCACTTTAGCATAGTCGGGTAAGGTTTCTAAAAATCTTCCCTCTTTCATTTCTAACTTAGACTCCATTTTGCTTCATTGGGTTGAACTTAGAGTTTTAAAAGTATATATATATTTTTATTTTATTTTATATGTAATTTCCCACCCCCTTTTTTTTTCTCTAATAATTTTTTTGACTTTACACTTTAAAAATAAAAAGTGAAGATTTATGATGTCGTAAAGCTTCACCCTTTTTAATTTAACCTTACAATAATAAGGGGCAGTGTGATGATATGAAGGGATAATGTCACCACCTTTCAGGCACGCGCTTCAATTAATTTTGTTGGATAATTACTATATGAACTGGTGTGACTGCAGATAGAGGATGTTGGATATCTGATTATATGGACAATGTGCCAAGGTATGTGATGGTTGAGCGGTTGGATTTACGGCGGCAAGGCTGGTAGAAACAAGAAAATCAATAGGAAACAATAAAGATGACTATGTAGCAGGGATGGTCGGAACAGGGAAAACAATGGTGACTTCGACATTGGTGAACATGGTAGTTGAAGAATGACAATGGATTGAGGATATGGTGCTTGAAACAAGTCGATCAGAGGACAATGACTTAAACAACAAGATTGGCGGAACGACGGGAATGGTTGTCAAGCAGCAGGGCTGAAATATGAGCACTGGAGGCTAATTGATCCAGAGCAGGCGGTGTGACAGAGGCAGGAGATGGACCGAGCAACAGGAAAATAAGACAGAAGCAGCAGGGGAATCAAGTTGCTAGTCTACGACAGAGAACAACTGGTGGTTGGCAGAGTCAACAATTGGTCATGGGTCATTGGTGCAACAACAAATATCGGTTGTGGGAGTCGCAGTGGGAGTCGTGGTTGTGATAGCATCAAGTGATGTGGGAAAATGTTGATTGCACAGCGATTGGGTGAGAGACTACGGCAGTGGCGGCATCGCGTAGAGACGATGGCTATTCGACAAAAAAATTAATTAAGTGTATGAATTTGTCGAGTTCCTAGTCGGACGGGTGCAAGAAGGACGTGGTCGACTTAGCAGCGATGAGGCGCTGAAGGTAAGTTGGGTTTTTTTCTTTATATATATATATATATATATATATATATATATATATATATATATATATATTATTTCTTTTTATTTTCAACAAGTTTTTTAACTTTTTTGTATAAATTTTTTTTCTTTCTATATATGTAATTTTTTTCTAGACTTTTTTCTTTAGTTTTTTTATTTTATTATTTTTAAATGGCTAAAGGCCTAAATGGCGATATGGAGAAACTCCAAATTCTAGTAGCGAAATGCTTCAATGGCAACGATGTTGACGAATTTGACAGTCAAGGACTCGAATTGGAGAGTATGGCTCTGTGCAGCGGTGAGCGGCCAGACGATCAAACTGCCCTGATACCAAATGGAACAAACAAGGTTCGTACCTCAAGTCAAATACTCTAGAAGACTTGCAATATGAAAATATTCATTGGGGATACAAATATTATTATATATAAAATGTATGAAGAATGATGATACAATTGAGAAATGAGGGTCTGCTTATATACCATGCAAGTGCCTCTTGATGAAGGGTCATGTCCCACTTAAACATGCCTCTTCAGTGCTAATTACTAATTAATTAATCATTATTACAATTAATAATTATCATTATTATTTATATTTATATATATTTTATTCATAACATAATCAAATTTATTTAATTGTCTTTTTCCTCTTTAACACTGACCAATACGGATTTAAATCCAAAGAAGAAGGCTATTTTATTTTAACGAATTTGACAAGCTTGAAAAGACAACGAGAAAACCCACCATTTCGTAATATGTCAATCAATTGCGGAATAGCCAAGAAAACACAACTTAAAGATATATTTGAGATTCAAGGACATTATATGAATCTTGAAAGCATTTAAGGCAAGAAATGTTTAATTCATAAGAATACAGCATTTTCCAAACTTGGCATGTTATTGTCCATGACCTTGATTCATGATTCATACTGCTGGCTCCTCCAAACTTATAAAGAAGTTCAAACCAGCTCTGTTAATGAAGCACCTAAATTTGACATAGCTTACCTCTTGTAAATAACTGACACACTCTACATAACGAACTTTATCCAAGTTACTTCGAGGACCATCCTCAGGGGCATCTTTAGCAGAAAATGGCTTATAAACATCGGCAGAATCTTCAGCTGACCTTCTTAGCCTTTCAGACCTTGGGAATGATGAAGGCATGTACAGAACATTCAAGTACGCATCAGCAGAAAGAGAATCATCCATAATTGTTGGTGCACTTTTTGCTAAATGAATATACCTGCAATAAATACAACAATTGAGTATGAGTCCCTTCTTTGAGACTAGTAACAGAGTCAAAATCATCTAAGCACCTTAGAAAAATTTACTTACAGAGAACGCACACCCGAGACATCTACTGGTGGTCCTGATTCCATTGTATTGATAATTTCAAGAATAACAGGTACACTGTCTCCTTTATACAACTGAAGAGCCTGCCTGAAATTCATTTAAAAAGATAACATAAAGACAATATTTAAAACTAGATAAACCATGAGGAGAAGAAAAAAGTCTCTAAGATAAAGATCAATAGTAATTTATGTACAAATGATAGGGTGAAACTCAATGTGTGACATATAAAGGAAAAAATGTTGCATCAAATACATACTTAAACTTCACCCGAGCTTGAGCATAGTGTTCCATGCAAATTAAAGCATGACCCCATGCATTCCAAACAGGAAAAGCATCAATCTATACGAAGAGAAAGCATATATGACATTAGCATTTGCATTCAAGGAGTCAATCAATTTTTCACTCTTAATGTAAATACATATTTTACTAGTGCTAAATTGTGACAGATACCTTGCACTTCTTGCATGTATATACAGCCATGCTGTACCGTTCATCTTCAATCAATCTGTCACGGAGTTGCGCAGCTGATTCTTTGTCTGCAACATCATCCAGCGATGCAACTACACCTGATCCTAGTAAACTCTGAAGCAACTCTGCATGACTCAACCACAAATCTGCTTGAGACAGAAGTTCAGATAGCTCATCTGTATGAGGACTACCAATACTAGAACTACCAGTGTCAGAGGATACATCATCAGTGTCACGACTTTTATGTGTGCTAACTGACATCTCTGTGTTTCCAATAATTTTTCTCAATTGTGCCTTTGCGTATATCAAAGCCTGTCAGGAAACAGCAGTAACCTCAGTGTCAATTTTAATAGCATTCCAAACTTAAGATTATATACCTGAAAATAGCAAACACCTGTACAAAAGTCTCTGTCGCGTGGTATGCACGACCCACAATTTCTGTAGATGCATTCAACGGAAGCTGTTGTGAACTAAGCACTTGCTTCATTTGTGTAATGCACAACTCCAAAGCTCCTTTTGCGGATGTGGATTCATCTGAGCATAAAGAGAGGAGAGCCTGAGAAAAGCAAGAAATCAGACTCATCCATCTTTATATACATATCTATATCTCAGCAAAATACAATAATGAAAGAAGCCAAACATCAATAAACAAACAGTCATTTAGATACACTGACCATAAGGAGATCCAGTATAAACAACTTGAAAAAAATTGAATATGGTTATTGCAATGATAATGATGTACCTTGAATAGAATGATATCAGGTGCACTTTCATACCGGTGAGAAAGTCGAACACCCTCATCTTTAATTGGATCTCCAGTCAAAACCCATCCTTCAGCCATGGTTACTGATGGAAGCCGTTCCTGCCCATCTATGGAAGTCAAAGATATTCGATCTTCCTGAATTCCAGCCATTGCTTCCCAAGCAACTCTTTGTGATGGAGGCAATCCTGAGCTTTTTCTTTTCCTATTCATCTCTTTTGGAGCAATCTTACTCCCACTGTCACGAGAAGTCCAGGAAAAAGCTCGACGAGCCTCTTTCTGTAGATTACTTAAGCTGTTGCTAAAGTTTGACTTGGCAGGCACACTTGTGCGAGGGTTCTGTTTGCTTGTTACTGGGGCCATCAATGAGCGCCGTTCAGTGTAAGGATAAGCACTGACAGTAATTGCTTTAGCAGCATATGTAAGAATCAAATGATTATCCCTCAAGGAAGGAAACTCATTCAAAAGCTGCATACAATAAAATTAAGAGATCAATTAAACCGTATACCAACATTTTCCTTGTGGGAAACAAAAATGGCCAGCCATTTTCCCCGAGTTGAGATTTGAAACCTAAAATAAAGCAAATATCAGTCACACTTAAAATGCAGAACTGACTAGCAGGAACAAAAGAGCAGCAAAATGTTACCTGTTGGGCAGACTGTAGCTGTTTCCACATTAGTAGAGTTTCCAAAATAAGATGTGGGTATTCATGCAAAGCAGAACATCGTTGTTGCCATGGCAAAGGCAAAGCCCCAAGCACCCGAAGACCCAAGGCCAACCTGTTTAATCGGGCAATTTCTGCTTCTGATAATGTTCCCACTCGCCTTTTCAATAAAAAATGGACCTGTCCACAGCATCATTATGCACAATGTCTTTTCTCAACAAGCTTTATCAAATTGTATCACCCTGTGGATTAAAGAAAAAACACCCTTGCCAAAACAGAAACTATGGCATTAGTTCATCTCATACCAACAATTGTTTTGATTGAATATTTGGTAACTGCTGTGTAGCACCCATAGCAACTGGCAGAGCATCCTCTGGTTCATGCAATGAAGAAAGAAATCTAGAAGCTTCTGCTGGACCTCCACCACTGATCGGATCTGCCGTCAAAAGCTTCACAAGCTGACGTCCCTGTAATTCTCGTCGTAGTTCTATTGATAAACCAGCACTTTCAGCTACTTCTAATGCCGCTGAAACTGCACCCTTCGCTGCCAACCGAAGTGCCAAACCTTCTGGATCTGCTTTGCAATCGGCTTCAACCTGTCCAATTACCACAAACAATCCTGTTAATGAACAAAATTGCCTCAACAAAATATTTTAGTTAAAATTAAAATCACAAAGACAGAACAAGTGCATTACAGCTATGACATAAGAAACTAGACAATATCACATTGACAAAAGGATTCCATTATAAACAAGGTCCACATAGTGGCTATCCCTGCCTTTTGTGCTGGGAGAATGGCTGCATTTGTGAGGGTTTTATGATGATCCCATGGTAAGTGAGTGGAACTGTTGTGTTCAGAAACACCTTTAAACAATGAAGCACAATTTCATACGAAGACTCTAAACAAAACAATGCAATGTGTGTGCAATACACATTGTCTCAAATGAGACTAGAGCCTTACCAATAAATTAGTTTACCATTTGTCCATAAGATCCCAGAGATTGGGACAAACCCTAAATTTGCCCCTTGCAAATATGGAGGATTAAAGACCATCGGGCTGAAGGTTCAAAGACAGTTTTTCCTGGGCTAGGGGTTGGTTCCCAGGGAGACTGGTCACAGGATGGATTCAGTGATGATTCAGACGGCCTTTGAACAAACTGGAGAGAATTACTAATTTAGGCAGGTTCCCTACTTTGTAGGATATAGAGTTATGGGGCTTGTATGGTGGTACTGATTACATATTTGAAGTCCTTATGTACTAAAGATTCCAATGAGGCTTCTCTAGGTGACATGCATGCCACTTTATATTTTTAGTAGGTTTCAGCAATGTTCCACCAAGTCCCTTGGAGGTGGGAGCGAGGGGGCGAGGGAGCGCGGGAGCGGCCTATGCAAAAGCTCCCTACCAATTTTCAGGAAACGTGGGGGGATGTCGGGGTCATAAAAATTATAAAATTTAATATTTATAATGTAACTATATTTTTGCAAGGAATGTATATACAGTCATCATACACTTGCATCATGAAAGATAAATCATAAATGATAAAATTACAAATCGATAAATGATGAATCATATAATTGAAACAAATTTAAAAGTTAAAAGTTAAAAGTTAAAACATACATCATACAATCATGCATGTAAGTTTGTAAGTTTGTAACTATATAATCATTAATGTAACTACTAACAATGTACAATGAAAACAAAGTTTAAGATATCATATGACATATTATATCAAGATTCAAAATAGAGTTTAAACTGAAGTTTACAACTCAAGTCTGAAACATAAAACTTAAACGCAAATAAGTTATGTCTGAAACATAAAACATAAAACATAACATATGAATATCAAATGATATCATCATAATGATAAATGAGCATAAATGCTCAAGTTAATGCCCCACTAGTCTCTGCATCCAAATTCTGCACGAATATATCAGGATCAACCATGTCACCATCTGAATCAGAATCACTTGGATTCTCAAATATGCTAAGTGGCACATCAACTTTTAACACGAAACCATAAACTAAAAGGGGCGTGAAAGGGGGTGTGCGGGGGCGTGAGGGGGCGTGAAAGGGGGTGTGCGGGGGCGTGAGGGGGCGTGAGGGAAACGTCCCCTAGAAGTCCCCAAGACCCCGGAGCGCGAGGGGGCGAGGAATCTAGACCCCTAGGTGGGGGGGCAAGACCCCGTGTAACACTGGGTTTCAGCTGGGGTTGTCCGGAGACTCGCATGTCAAAAGATAATGGTATATTTGGAATCCTTGTGAGATTCTAAGTCCGATGAACTACTTATAGGCGACATGCAAGCAATTTCTATTTTTAGCAGTACTTTCAATTCTGATCACGGATTTGGATTCCTTACTAAAAGACAAATCCAATATGGTTTCATGAGATTCAGAGCACTTTCTAGTTTTAGCAGTGGTTGCATGTCAAAGTTGGTTATGTATTAGGACTCCCCATTGAGTTCTAAGTCTGATGAGGATGATTTCGTCAGAATTTGAAATATTTATATTTTTAGCAGTCTTTGTGTGGCAATGTTGACAGCCTATTTGGGTTCCTCATGAGATTTTGAGTCTACCAAGTATAATTTCGTGGAAATTTTCTATTTTTAGCAGTGCCTACTTTTAGGTGTATTATGGCAGGGTCCCCCTATCTTTTCCCATTTTTAGGGGGGATGTTATTTTTGGCACGTCCCTTTTTGCAGGGTGAGATGTGCTAGTGTAAGAAGTTGACACATGCTAGTTTATGGAATGGACAAGTGGCAAACTTCTACAAATCAGCTATTTTACTGGATCCACAGGGTCTTGATGTCGGATTCGCAGATGCCCATTTCGGATACAGATCTACCGAGATCCATGTAGGATCCACCACATAAACAGGTCCTTCAATCCCAGAAGCGGATCCCATGCTATTGAAACGGATCCTGTGTCAACTAGCTCTCACACACCGAATCCCAAGCAAATAACATTAGAGATTTTGGCCCTTTTTAATATTCTATTTAGATTTTTAGTTAGATCACCTATTAGTAATTTGTAGGTTGTATGGTTGTATAAGTTATTTAATACCTATAGGCTGTATAGCACATGATAATGATGCTAGGAAAGGTTTGACAAATCAAAATATTAATTTTCAATTTGGAATAATGATAATCCCATCCAACTCTAGGTAAAGAGTCCTCTTAGAACAATATGATACATAAACTAGAACATGTTCTCAAGCAATGTACAATATTCATTTACCACTGTAACTAGATGGGAATTTTCAGATTTTAAGCCAGATGTCAAGGAAAATGATAGGTTGATTAAGATGTAGAGTTGAAATATTCAATTGATGAGCATATAGAGCCATTTTTTGACATGTAGTTAGACCTACCGTACATCATCATATCAATAAAGTGCTCATTGGTGAGACACTCAATTTTGTATTAATAGTTATCCTTTTTGTATAAAGCATGGTGCATCATGATTTCAATCTTCAGATTTATGAATTAACTAATCATTTTAGTTCTAATATTGTCATTCATGAATGGTTTTGATTTTTAACTTTGAATATGTTTTCTAAAATTTATAAAAAAATTAAAAAAGAAATAGTATATTTTGTATATGTGTTGTTTCCCCACCGTATCTGGATCTTGCCTTTGCAGAAACCTGATGCATCTGTATCCACATCCGAATCCAGATCCATATTCGTTTCCGTTTTCTGATAACTAAGGTCATCAGTGATGCTGCAAAGCACATGAGTGGATGGAGGTGTTATGTTGCATTGTGATAGTTTATTTTTTACTACCTCCATTCTATTTCTCCCTCCTAATTCACATGGTCGTTTTCCTTCTTCGAGTCAAATTTCCTAAACTACCACAAAGATATTTTTGCCAATGTCAAATTTCCTAATTTCCCTCAATGGTATGTTTAGCCAATTCGAATTATCCATAATATCCTCAAAGATTATTTTTATTCTAGTTCAAAATTGAAAAGTTCACGCAGGAATAATTTTATCACATGTTAAATTTACATTAAATACTTAATGATGCTTTTACCCAAGTCAAATTGGCTATATTTATGTTGAATGATATTTTTATTTCATGACAACATAGAAATACTTCAGTTACACTCAAGCAAGTGCCATTTCACTCAGTTTTTCTTCTCTAGTTCAGTTCAATGGATGGCGAGTTAACTCTACATGCTTTTTGAAGTGCACATTGATTGCCATTTTTGAGGTAATTCGACCTCCTACTTTACCTATGCAAATTGGAGGATTTAGAAGGGGAAAGGAGATATAAATACAAGTAGAGGCCAAGCCCACAAATGGAATTGTCTTTGCCAAACAACAACATGACTATCTGGCCTCAATATTCTTTCTTTCTTCACTCTTCTAGCCTCTACTTTGTTGTGTTTGATATCATTGTCATCAATTTTGTAATGGTCATATTGATGCAGCCAACCATTGCAAAATAAAGCTTGGATATGATCTATTCTATTTCTCTGGGTTTGTTCGATGTCTCAATGGTATCTTATGCAATTTGGTACAAGTTTAAAAGCTATCTTCTTCGGTGAAATCTGCCATTTAAATACACTTTCTACCAATTTTATTTTCCATATAAAAAGCTGATTGCTAGAGATCATTCCACTTATTAAAATGCATACATTTTACAAAGCTGTTTAGCCACTAACTTGTTGATCAAAGACCCATTAGCTTCTTGTTTTTTACATGTGATGTTGCAGATTTATAGGTAAAAACAACCTGTGGGCACACCAATGTTGCATAAAGTGGGCAAGAAGCAAGGACGTTTATTGGAAGTGAAGCATCGGAAACATCATTTTCAAAATCCCAAAGTGCCAAATTAGTAGCAGAATATAACAAAGCATGCATATTGTACACAAATCAAGATAGAAATGGCATCCATATTACTTTAATGATTAAATATTCGAGCATCAACCATCTAGAATCATGATTCCTCTCTTGCCTAACCCTTGCTTCTACTTCAATTCTCTAGGGATATTAGTCAGCATTTCCCAATTTTGATCAAGCTGCCTAATCCAAGCCTTATAATCATAGTTTTAAACACCGGAACCGGTGACTAGAACGGTCCACCTAATAAACCGGGTTTCAAACAAGAACCGGTCAAACCGGGACTGGTTAGATCTCAATGAACCAGTTTTAAAAAACATATGAAATAATTAATTTTTAATAAAAAAAAAACTATTTTTAAGTTTTAAAATCATGATTCCAAACCAATAGACACAAAATATGCAAGTTTGCTCATATATATACCATGTAAAGGTGAATATATAAAAATGGCACCAAGTGCAATACATATCAGCAACAAAATATATAATCAATGAGGCTCTAAATGGCCTCTAGAGTCCAAAAACAAAGCCTACATACAGGCTATGGGGCCACTGGCCTACTAAAAGTCTACATACATGATATTAGTGATCAACATTATCACTTCAAAGTTGAAACTTCCCATCATGATCAAACTCAATTGGTTGAATCTCAACTCTCAAACTTTGCAACTGCTTGAGTCACAAACTTCTCTGCTAGTTCAGTGACTTGAGTCTCAAACTTTAGAAGGTATTTTGTTAGGTCCCTATAATACTAGTGTAGCCCCCTTATTGTTATTGTTGTGCCCCATAGAAACCCACTATTCTTATTGTTGTGCCCTTACATTATTATTGTTATGTAGGCTATGATTATATTGTGGCCCCTTAGACTCCTATATATACAAAGGAGGTTTTGTCATTTGTATCATCCGAGAATTGTTCATTTATGTAATGTAAAGGAGGTTTTCGGCCTCGAAGAGGCTAATTTTTAAGTCATTGATCAATCTTATCTTCTATTTTGTGAGTTGGTTGCATAACATTTCGTATCAGAGCTTTGGATTCTAGAGTTTCGATTCTTCAAACAAGACATCTTGGCATTTTCGCTATTACTTTTTTTTCTACGAATCTTCAGAAGCTGAAATTGCAACTACGTGGAGCCGAAATATTGGCCAACCTCGTGTATGAATTTCAAATCTTGGTTCGCTATATTTTGGGAGATATGATCCGAGGAAGTCAGGGTTTTTGCAGGGTCTGGAATTTCATCTCAAACAGGTGACCTAGGGAAAACAGACATAACTTTCATTCAAGCATCGGATTTGAATTCTATAAAAAGTGGCTAAAAGGGCACAGATTGCAATTTTTCCTATAGCAATTTCAGAGCCAAATGTTGAAAAAGTGAAATGTGGCATCCCGTACAATTGCACTCTACTGAACCAATCCATAATCAGGTCATCGTGGGATATTTGGCATAATTCTATATTGGATAACCCAATATTGGTTTGACTTGTGGCATTGGAAATAAGATTTAGAGGGATACAACAGGACTGGACTTCATACCTTGGAGATCTGAAATTACAAAGTTACAACCATTGCAAGATCAAGCTCCTAAAAGAAAGAAAAAGGTTTGCATTTTTTTAAATTGCATAACTGTTGTTTGAAAAATCAGTTTGAAGTGATTCCAAGGGCATCTTAAAGCATAGATATCAGTATTGGGTTCTAAAATGCCTCCCACACATAAGAATTCCTCACCCATTAAGCCCTCATAAAGCTCTACTATGACGCATGAAGAGGAAGCATTGCAGAACGATATATCAAAATTACGATACCAAGTGCAACAAATTTCGCTCTCACAAAGAGCAAGCAAAGATGAACTAAAAGATGACATGGATGGTTTAAAAGGCGACACGAATGGTTTAAAAGAAGACATGGAAGGTTGGAAGGAAGGTTTGACAAAGTTGTTACACGAAAGGCTTCCTAATGGTGAAAAAATATTCCATGAAACTCATGATGAGAACAAAAGGAATGTCAATCATGATTTTAGAGACACCAATGTTGGATTTAAGACCCGCCACATTCCAAAGATCGATATGAGGAAGTTTGATGTCAAGGATTCGATAACATGGATACTACAGATGCAGCAATATTTGTATCTCCATGATGTGCAGCACACACAAAAGGTATGCATTGCAACTTTATATTTAGAACCCAATCAGTTTGTATGGTATCGACGACTTTGTGCTCTCAACCACTTGTCATTTGGTCAATTTGTACGGAGGAAATGATAGCACATTATGAGGATACAAAGAGCAACACCTTCTTTAGCCAATTGATAAATCTCAAACAAAAGGGTTCAATGGCAGAGCACATTGACGACTTTCAAAAATTGAATATCAGGGTGACTGATATTCCAGAGGAGCATAGGATTGATGTCTTCAAAGGGACTTTAACGGATAACATCCAACATGAAGTTCACCTTTGGGAACCTGATTCATTGGAGAAGACATTCAGGGTGGCAAGAAAAGTTGAAAGCAAAATTATGGCAACAAGGAAGTCTATCACTCACAACTATAAAAATGGAAGTGTTGCTACTCCTAGCCTTCCACAACCTACAAGGTTGACACCACAACAATTGGAGGAAAAAAGAACAAAAGGGCTTTGTTACAGTTGTGATAGCAAATACACTAAAGGTCATAAGTGCATTGAGAAGAAATTATTTTACATAGATTATAAGGAGGAAGAAAATGAACAAGAAGCATCAAAAGAGGAGGATATACACCAGGAACCAACCCCAAAGAAAGAAGAAATGAATTTAATCATATCTTGTAATGCATTGGCAGGAATTACCACTCCTCAAACTCTTAAGATAGAAGGATATATCAAGAAGAAAAAGGTAATAGTGTTGATTGATTCGGGTAGTACCCATAATTTATTCATTGTAAGATAGCCAAGGAATTGAATTCTTCCTATATCCAGCACCAAAGTGTCAAGTGATGGTAGCAAATGGAGAAACTATAAATTGCTCTAGAAAGTGCCATAATATCAAGTTAACCATGAGGGAATATGTATAGAATAGTCCAATGCTTTTCATTCCAATGGGTGGTGTTTATGTTGTACTAGGAGTACAATGGTTACAATCTTTGGGGATGATAACTTTTAATTTTCAAGAACTTTAGTTGAATTTTTTTTGGGAAGGAAAAGAGGTTGAATTAAGGGGTATCACAGGGAAACCAGGAAAGAGAATCAACTCTAATGTCATAACAAATCTTCTGAAGAAAGAACAACGAGGCGTAATTGCACAATTATGCTCACTAGAGGTTCAAACATCGAAATCATCTATTTTTCCCTAATATGCCCTATTACTTCATTTCGTGCTCCATATGGCTTTACATGGTCTCCTATCCCACCAAGTGTTGCTTGAACTTGTTAACACCCCCTCCTTCAATAGATTTTAGCAATATTTGTAGATCATTTTCCCATTAATCATATCAAAATGAGCCCATGCAGTATCATTGGCTTTTGGAGGCATGGTCACTACTACATAGTGTGAAAAATTCAACTTGAAATCCTATTGCAATATCTAATATTATTTCTCCTACTTATTATTCAGGAATAAGTTATTTACAGAAATCTCTTCAGTAATATTGAAACAAATTCAAATGCAAACTTCACCATACAATTACTGAGCAAAATACAAGGAAATAATAGCACAAGAATGATAGATAGATTTTTGGACAATCGTCCCCGGAAAAACCCCATGCGGGAAAACCGGTGCAGCAGATGAGGGTTTCAATTATTCTTCAAGAAAAATCTTCTTGTACAATTTACAATCAACAGTAATGAAGAAAAATTCTCTATGATAACATTGGAGAAATTTCTCACAAATTTCCTGATGATAAATGACCTCGGAAGAACCCTCCTTGGCCTCCTATGTTGATATTTTTGGGTGTTGGAGTAGCATCGGATGTGCTCTAGCTCCCATATTTTGTTGAGGAGTTGGAGTACATGAGATCTCCAAGACCCATAAAGCATTTAGAAGAATTCCATCAGGTTTAAGTTTTATTCAAATAATTAATCTTTTTAATTAAGGACCCTAAGTCTAACCTAGGAAAATTAATAGATTAAAGTGAATTAAATTAAACAGGTGATGAAAATGACTTAAGTGATGCGGATCAAGCAGCTTCTAATCTTACTCATCGAATAGAGATTAGATCACAGTCGTTGATGTTTCAACAAGAAAAGTATAAAAGAAGGGCTTGGGGTCAGTTGGAGAGCAAACACACTGGCATAGCACTGAAGCTAAGCTGAGATTCTAAGACGTGGTTTGCTAAGAATTTCAGAAGTGTTTCTGCTGCAGCGAGGGGCAGTGTTGGCAAGCGGGATTGTTTAATCTCAAGCCGAGAATACAACGAGCACAGAGAAGGAGCATTCCAGAGCAGCGCAGAGGCAGCAGCTACACAGTCCAGCCAAGAGCCCAACAGGGGGAGTGCAGAGGCAGCAGGAGCCAAGCAAGGCTGACGCAGGCCCAGTTAGGGCAACGCAAGGGCAGCATAACCCCTTCTAGGGTGACGCAAGCCCTTCCTAAGCAGCGCAGAGCCTGACACAAGCCAATTAGGCTAACGCAGAGGGCTTCACAGCAGCACTAACGTTTCTAGAGGTCGGAAAGAGGCTGAGTTCTATAAATCTCGTTTGAGGGTGTGAAGCAGTCATATTTTTCTGTCTCCGAGATAGATGTATTGCTGCCATTTATATTTCTCTTTTGGGTTAACCAGTTTTGGTGCCCAGGATTGTTGTACTTAGAATTTGCATAATAATAAAAACCCTCCAAAAGCTAGCAGCACTGGTTTTCTTGCATTGGGTTTTTCCGGAGACATTTGTCCAGAAAATCCTTATGTGTCACTTTGTCTATGTGCATGTTATTCAGTATTTGATCTGTATGTGTAGGTTTTAAATTGTATTTACTTCGATGTTGATTCTAAATATTCAGATTAATAACTTATGTAATTAGGAGAAGTAAATCAAGATTTAACAATACGGTTTCTTAAGTTTAAGAAATTTTCACATGCTATCAGAGCAATTGCAGCTCAAGTTGGATCTCCAACAAGACGACTGAAGAATTTGTGTTGTAGAAAGCAGGAGTAGTAGCAGAGAAATCGAAAAGGGCAGCGCAGCACCAGAGGGACGTAGAGGCAGCAAGAGCCACGCAGAGGGCAGCGCAGTCCCAGCTGGGTGACGCAGAGAAAGCGCAGTGCCCTCCTGAGAGACGAAGGAGCAACTTGCGCAACGCAGAGACTGCGCTGAGCCAGTCTGGTCATGTAGAGGTCAACCAGGGCGATGCAGTCCAGTAATTGATTGTTGTGCAGAATGTCGTGAACCGGAAGCTGAGCTACAGATCTTCAGCAGTTGCTGGTGTGGTGAAGATTCTGCCGATGTAGAATTAAGCCTAAGCTAAGTTGACAAAGAGCAAGAGGAAAACAGCTGCTCAACAAATTTCAATGCCAAAAGAAATCTAAGGATCGATCGTAGGGTGATTGAAGAGAGTTGATTCGTTGTGTTCGACAAATTTCCAAGGAGGAAACTAGTTGTTAAAGGGAGCAAAAGGGTGCCTTTTTTTGCCGAGGACCCTAGATCTGAGCTTCAGTTCAGAAGCGAGGAGAGTAAGATCTATTTCGACAAAGTGGATCTGAGCAGATGGCGCCACACGGACTTCGTGATCAGGATAGGTTGGATGGTTTGTCCAACTTTGCTATCTGGAAGGCCAGAATCCTGACAGTCCTAGAGGCATACGGCTTGAGGGAGCATGTAGAGAGTGTCTTGGCTACACCAACCAATGCGAAAATCCTAGCAGAGCATAATGAATCAGTAGCACATGCCAAGTGCTTCATAATGGACGGGGTTAAAGATCATGTGGTACCACACATAGCCGAGAAAAAGACGGCTCATGACATGTGGAAAGCTTTAGCCACATTGTATCAAGGGAAGTTCGTTCAGAGGAAGATGCTTTTGTAGAACCAGCTGAGGTTATTTATGATGACCAAGGGAGAGGAAATTGATCCTTTACTATTCAGACTACAGTCGATCCGAGATCAACTGACTGGCATGGGGCTCAAGTTGGAGTGTGATGTCATGGTGAGAACTACTCTAAATGCAGTCACAGAGGACTGGGAAACATTTGTCCAAAGCATTTTGGGCAGAGTGGACCTTCCTAACTGGGACGATATGTGGGCTATCCTCAGACAAGAGGAGATCCGCCAAATGACCAAGATGCAGACCAGCACCAGAGCGGGCAAGGCGAAAGAGGAAGAGGAATATGCAGCCCTAGCATCAAAGAAGCAACAAGGGAAAAAGAAGCGTGACTTGTCAAAGATCAAATGTTTCCAACACAGCGAACTTGGACACTTCGCCAAAAATTGTCCTCAAAGGAAGAAGGACAAGGAAGCTTCTAGTTCCAAGGTTGTTGTAGCAGACGATGGCTCCGACAATGACGTAGCCATCAGCGCTCATGAACCATGGAGGTGGGGTGATATTGATCTGTAGAGCAGCTACAGAGTGATGGCGGGATCCTTGAGTAGCCCAACTCTTGGATCACATCCGTGCTACAGGAGACTTAAGACAGTAGCAAGGAATGACAGTAGCAGTGGGTGCAAAAATCACAGTTGAAGCAAAGGCAAAGGCTGAGGCGTTGAAGAGGGAGTAGCGCAATGCAGATGCAACAACAGCGTAGAGGCAGCAGCGCAGAGGAGGCATGCTTACGCAGTGCAGAGTTGCAGCAATGCAGTGGCTTCGGGAGGACACAGCAGAGCAGCCCGATGAGATGTAGCCCGACTAACTTGTCTTTCATTTGAGCAGGGGTACTTCAGTTGCTTACTCTCAGCAAATGAGTTGCAGTGCAGCAGTTGGCAGCGCGATGCAACAATTTGAGAGGGAGCTACAGTACGGATGTAGCAATGACAGTGGCAGAGTCATGGGCAGCAATAAAGAGAGCTGCAGCAAGCCAAGCATCGACGCAGAGACCAATACCAGAGATCAGAGCAGTACTTCGGGATGAGGTATAGTGCTAGAGCATATTCCTTGCTAAGAGGGAGTATTGATATTTTGGGGTGTTGGGGTAGCATCAGATGTGTTGTAGCTCCCAAATTTTGTGTAGTTAGAGTACATGAAATCTCCAAGACCCATAAAGTGTTTAGAAGAATTCCATCAGGTTTAAGTTTTATTCAAATAATTAATCTTTTTAATTAAGGACCCTAAGTCTAACTTAGGAAAATTAAAAGATTAAAGTGAATTAAACTAAACATGTGATGAGAAGGACTTAAATGACGCGGATCAAGCAACTTCTAATCTTAGTCGTCGATTAGAGATTAGATCACGGTCGTTGATGTTTCAATGAGAAAAGTATAAGAGAAGGGCTTAGGGTCAGTCGAAGAACACACACACTAGCAGAGCACTAAAGCTAAGCTAAGATTCTAGGGCGTGGTTTGCTAAGAATTTCAAAAGTGTTTCAGCTGCAGCGAGGGGCAGTATTGGCAAGCTAGATGGTTTGATCTCAAGCCAAGAGTACAACGAGGGCAGAGAAGGAGCATTCCAAAGCAACGCTGAGATAGCAGCTATGCAGTCCAGTGAAGAGCCCAGCAAGGGCAGCGCGGAGGCAGCAAGAGCCAAGCAAAGCTGACGCAAACCCAGTTAGCGCAGCGTAACCCCTTTTAGGGTGACGCAAGCTCTTCCTGAGTAGCGTAGAGGCTGACGCAGGCCAATCAGGCTGACGCAAAGGGCTTCAGAGCAACGCTGGCGTTTCTAGAGGCAGGAAAGGGGCTGAGTTCTGTAAATCATGTTTGAGGGTGTGAATCAGTCATATTTTTCTGTCTCCGAGATAGAGGTATTGCTGCAATTTATATTTCTCTGTCGAGTTAGCAAGTTTTGGTGCCCAGGATTGTTGTACTTAGAATCTGCATAATAATAAAAGCCCTCCAAATGCTAGCAGCACCGGTTTTCCTGCATTGGGTTTTTCCGGGGACATTTGTCCAAAAAATCCTTGTGTCACTTTTTCTATGTGCATGTTATTCAATATTTGATCTGTATGTGTAGGTTGTTAACTGTATTTACTTCGATGTTAATTCTGAATATTCAGCTTAATAACTTATGTAAGTAGGAGAAGTAAATCAAGATTTAACAGTACGGTTTCTTAAGTTTAAGAAATTTTCGCATCCTGCATCACCATTGCGCTGGCTTTGTGTGGGCATTGCGCAGCACTGTGTCACCCTTCTGTGTTGTTACCTTCCTGCCTCTATGCTACCTCTTCCTTTCACTGGGTCACCTGCTCTTGCAGCTCGGATTCACATTGAACCTTCTCTGTTTCTCCTCCACCTACAACTCTCTCTCTTGATCGATTTTCTCTTGCTGAACTTCAACCTTTGAGAAAATCGATTTACTTGGGCAACTGAGAATCTGAACTGGTGAATCTTCCAAATGACCCTCACGCCTTCCTTTATAGTCTTCTCATTGATATTTTAACAGGCGAAATTAGATCTCTAATCAACGGCTAAGATTATAACTTGACTTAATCCATGTTCTCTAGAAGATTCACACTATGTTTTATTAATACCCTTTAATTTTTTAATTTCCCTAACTTTAGACTTAGGGTCTCTATTAAAATAATTAATTATTTTAATAAAACATATTCTGAGTGGAATTTTCACAAACATCTTTTGGGTTCTCTGTATACATGTGCCTAAGCCTCTCCACAAATTTTGAGACGAGAACTTCCAATGCTACCAAAAATCAACACTTCCTCTTAGCGAGGAAAGTGCTCTAACAACATGCCCGCTGCATACTGCTCTGACATCCTCTACATTTTTTATGTCTGACAAGTTGTCCACCAACTGTTGTGTTGCTGCTGCAACTGTATTGTTGCCCTTGACACTGCCACTGCCACTGCTACATCTGGACTACAGCTCCCTCTCAAGCGCTGCCTCATCCATTTTTGCAACTGAAACAGATTTTCAATCATCCCCGTCTTTTCCCTGAATTGAACAAACTTTGTTCTCCCTAGGGCCTTGGTGAGAATGTCTGCTACCTGATCTCCTGTGGGAATGTACTGCAACAGTACTGCCCCTTGCTGAACACAATCTCTGATAAAATGACACATGATGTCAAATGTCTTCGACCGATCATGAAAAACAGGATTCTCAGAGAGCTTAATGCAACTCTGATTATCACATAGAATGTTAGTCGCATCCATCTTCCTTCTGAATAAATTCACGATCAGTTTTCTAAGCCATATGGCCTCACATGAAGTTGTGCTAGCAGCCATATATTCAGCTTCAGTTGTGCTCAGTGCTACAGAATTCTATTTCCTACTACACCAGTAGGTCATTCCTGATCCAATATTGAAACAGTACCTTATGGTACTTTTCTGATCCACCGAACTTCCTGCCTAATTTGCATCTGTGAATCCACGCAGTCTGATATCATTGCCTTGGGTGTATCTTAATCCATATCAGACTGTTCCTTGCACATATCGAAGAACATGCTTAGCAGCTTCCCAGCGCTCCCTCTTTTGTTCTACCATGAACTAACTGAGGTAATTAATAGCGTAGCAAATGTCTGGCCTGATGTTGACCGGATATATGAGAGACCCTATGAGTTGCCAGTACAAGGTGGGGCGCACTTCTTTATCTTCAGACGCATCTATTTTCTTCCAATTGGTAATCATTGCAGTCCTCATGGGTCTACAATCCTGCATTCTAAATCTATTTAGAAGTTTTGTAGCGTATCTTCCTTGCAAAAGGAAGATTTCTCCCTTCTACTGCCAAACTTTCAATACCAAAAAAAAGTGCATCATCCCCAAATCCTTCATGTCAAATTCTTCTACCAGATTCTTCTTACAGTCTTTGATGAGCCTAGATGATCCTGTCAAAAACAAATCATCTACATACAAAACCAAAATCAGAGGCTCATTCTCTACTGTGAGATAGAACAGATTGGGATCAGCATCACTCTTGACAAATCCCATCTGCTGCATCTAACCATGTATTCGACCATACCATGCTCTAGGTGTCTGTTTAAGCCCATACAAGGCTTTCTTCAGCCTACATACATGAGATTTATTCTCATATGTTTCGAAGCCTTCTGGTTGTTCGATGTAAACCTCTTCTTCTATCACCCCGTTCAAGAATGCAGTCTTGATGTCCATCTGGTGAATTTCTCATCCCATCTGTGCTACAAGAGATATAATGGATCTGATAGAGGTATATCTGGCTACAAGGGCGAAGGTTTCTTCCTAGTCTATATCTTCCTTCTGAGCATATCCCTTAGCCACGAACCTGGCCTTGTACTTCTCTACACTGCCATCTACAGCGTACTTGATCTTGTAGATCCACCTAGAACCTACAATTGATCTATCCTGTGGTCTAGGTACGACTTCCCAGACATCATTAGTCATGATAGAGTTGTACTCCTGTACCATGGCATCCACCCAAACTTGATGTTGTACAGTGTCCTGAAAGCTAGAGTGTTCTCCAACCTGTGCTACCAATGCTTTGTATCTGTCAGGATGTCTACGTTGCCTTTTCCCGGTTCTACGAGCCCCAACAAACTCCTCTGCGTCCCTAAGCGTTTGTCGTACTTCTTTGTTAATTCATCCATTGGTGGTAGGTGGCTCAATCATTTCTTCTTCCTGTTGTCCCATCTACTGCGAGCTATTTGGATTTTCTTCTCTTCAAGAAATACTAGTACTGGTCACAGTGCTAGACCTTGATGGTTGTCCATCTACTAGATCTTCTCCTAGCTGCCATTGGACAAGAGGTACATCCTCAAACTGATCTTCAGTAGGCATTTCTCGGGATTTTTTGAAGGCTTGATCCTCCATGAATTTCACATCCCTCCATGAATGTAGATTTTGTATGCCTTAGATGCCTCGTTATATCCTACAATATACCCTTTCTCAATAGTTTGATCTAGTTTGCTTCATTTCTCATATGGAACGTGCCAATATGCCACACTCCCAAAAATCCTGGTGACTTACCTCTGGCTTCATCCATGTGAAGAAACTCTCGGGCATTGTCTTGCCCAAAGCTTTGTGAGGGGTCCTATTTTGCATATATACCGTTGTGTTGCATGCTTCTACCCAGAGAAATCTAGGCAGATCCTAGTCATACAACATTGCCTTTGCAGCCCCAACAATGGTCATGTTCTTCCGTCTTGCAACTCCATTCTACTCCAGATTATAAGGAGCGGTCCATTCTCTCTTGGTAACCTCCCTTGTGCAGAAATCTGTGAATTCTTTATCAGTATATTCCCCACCGTTATTTGAGCGCAATACTTTGATTTTCTTCCTGGTCAGGTTTTCTACCAGAGCTTTAAATTCCCTGAACCGATCAAAGACCTCATCCTTGGTCTTTAAGAAGTAAATCCAAGTCTTCCTGCGATGGTCATCAATGAAGGTGACAAAGTACTTGTGAAAATTTCTTAATCTAAGAAACCCTACCGTTAATAGTTGATTTACTTCTCCTACTTGATTACATACACAAGTTATTAATCTAAATATTCAGAATTAACAGTGAAGTAAATACAAATAATGGCCTACATATACAGATCAAGTATTGAATAACATGCTCATAGAGAAAGTGACACATATTTTTCGGACAAATGTCCCCGGAAAAACCCAATTCGGGAAAACCGATGCAACTAGCTCTGGAGGGTTTTCAATATTAAGCAGAAACTGAAAACAACAATTTTGGGCACCAAAACTGGTTGGCCTCAAAGGGAAAAACATGGCAAGCAATACCTCTACCCTTGGAGACAGAAAATATGGTTGATTCACACCCTCAAACGGGATTTACAGAACTCGATCCTTTTCTAGCCCATCGGAAACCCCAACGTTGCTCCCTCTGCCCTTTGCGTCAACATTTGCGCTGCTCTGGAAAGGCCTGCATTACCCTAGAAGGGCTTACGCTGCCCTTGCGCTGCCCTCACTGGGCCTGTGTCAGCCTTGCGGGGCTTTTGTTGCCTCTGTGTTGCCTCTGTGTGGCCTCTATTGGACTGCGTAGCCCCTGGCTACCTCTCTACCTTCATTTTATCCTTGGCCTGGGATCAGACCATCCCCCTTACCAATACTGCCCCTCACTGCAACTAAAAAACTTCCAAAATTCTTAGCAAACCATGCCCTAGAATCTCAGGTTAACTTCAGTGCTCCGCTAATGCGTGTGTTCTCCAACAAACCACAAGCCCTTCCCTTATACTTTTCTTGTTGAAATATCAACTGTCATGATCTAATCTCTAATCAACGGCTAAGATTAGAAGATGTTTGATCCACGTCACTTAAGTTATTCTCATCACATGTTTAATTTAATTCACTTTAATCTCTTAATTTTCCTAAGTTAGACTTAGGGTCCTTAATTAAAAAGATTAATTAATTAAATATCTTTGAAACCTGATGGAATTCTTCTAAAAGCTTTCTGGGTCTTGGAGATCTCATGTACTCCAGCTCCTCCAAAAAATTTGGTAGCTAGAGCACATTCAATGCTACCCCAAAATCTCAACACTCCCTCTTAGCGAGAAATGTGCTCCAATAGTATACTTCACCCTGAACTACTTCTTTGATCTCTGGCATCGGTCTTCGCGCTGCTGCTTGGCTTGCTACATGGCCACCCCTCATCATTGCGTTGTTGCTACTCTCTGTACTGTTGCCCATGACTCTGCCACAGTCATTGTTACATCCGTACTGCAACTCCCTCTCAAATTGTTGCATCGTGTTGCCAATTGCTGCACTGCAACTCAATTGTTGAGAGTAAGCAACTGAAGGACCCCTACCCAATGACAGACAAGTCAGTTGGGTTGCATCTCATCACTAAAGCTCCTTAGGTTGCTGTTATGCATTGTCCTCCAGAAGCCACTACACTGCTACAGCTCTACATTGTGTAAGCATGCCTCCTCTGCATTGTTGACGTCCCATCAGCCCCTCTGCGTTGTTGACGTCCCATCAGCCCCTCTGCGTTGTTGCCTCTACACGCTGCTCCCTCTACAATGTTGATTTTTGTAACATCCAGAAGTGTTCCAAGTCTCAAACTTTGCACGGAGGCTTGGACAGCAACATTCCAAAGAACCCAGAAACCGTTTGTGGAAATTCCACTCGGTTCATGACTTATTAAATTAATTAATTATTTTAATGAAGACCCTATGTCTAAACATAGGGTAATGAAATAACTAAAGGGTATTAATAAGTCAGAGTGTGAATCTTCTAGAAAACATGGATCAAGTCAAGTTTTAATCTTAGCCATTGATTAGTCTTCTAATCTGGGTCATTGTTTCTCCAACGAGAAGATTATAAAAGAAGGCTTGAGGGTCATTTGGAAAATAAGTCAGGCATACATTCAGTACCCAAAGGAGATCGATTATGAAGTAATAAAATTCAATTTCAGGGGGAGAGTTGCAGGGCGAAGGGTTTGCAGAAGCAGAAGGAGGAGGGAGTCAGTAGTGATCGAGATCAAGGAAAGAGGGCAGCAGTGGGCCACCGGAGGCAACTTGAGGCTACGGCACAGAGAACCCACGCAGTCCCTACGCAGACTTACGCAGGTCAGTGTTGGGACTACGCAGAGAAACACGCAGACGGGCACAGGAGCCAGCAGAGGTTGATCAGGGTGTCAAAGAATTGTCCAAGGGAGCCGGAAATTCAGTCTCGGGTGTTTCAAATTTTATCTGCCATTATATTTCCTTGTAAAGATATCATTTGCTGAAGAATTACTAAAACCCTCATCAGCTACACCGGATTACCCAGATTGGTTTTTTCCGAGGACATTTGTCCAAAAATAACTATGTACATGTGATTGATTTTGGTACTTATGTCCTTTACTGTTTATTTCTCTGCATATGTATTTGTGAATGTTGTAGTAGTATTTATTTCAATATTTTCCAGAAGATTTCTGAAAAATAACTTATTGAAATAATAAGTACGAGGAATAAATGTATCACTGCAACTGTATAGTTTTCAAATTGAAAATTTCACATACAATGTCCCAACCTTTGCCTCTGCTTCATCCGTGATCTTTGAACCCGTAGCACGGATGTGATCCAAGAGTTGGGATGCTCAAGGATCTCGCCACCACTCTGTAGCTACTCTACAAATCAATATTGCCACACCCAAGTGGTTCATGAGCACTCATGGCTACGTCATCATCGGAGCCATTGTCTGCTACCGCAGCCTTGGAACTAGAAGTTTCCTTGTCCATCTTCGTTAGAGGACAATTGTTGGCAAAGTGTCCAAGTTTGCAACACTGGAAACATTTTATCTTAGATAGATCATGCTTCTTTTTCCCTTGTTGCTTCTTAAATGCCAGGGCTGCATCTTCCTCTTCCTCCTTCACTCTGCGTGATTCGGTGTTTGTTTGCCTCTTGCTCATTTGGCGGATCTCCCCTTGTCGGACGATAGCCCACATAACGTCGCAGTTTGGAAGGTCCACTCTGCCCAAAATGCTCTGGACAAACGTTTTCCAATCCTATGTGACTGCGTTTAGAGCAATCCTCACCATAACATCATCCTCCACCTTGACCCCCATGGCAGTTAGCTTATCTCGAATCGCCTGCAATATGAAGAGGAAAGGATCGATTTCCTCTCCCTTGGTCATCGTGAATAACCTCAGCTGGTTCTCCAAAAGCATCTTCCTCTGGAAGGATTTTCCTTGATACAGTGTGGTTAAAGCTTTCCACATCTCATTAGTTGTCTTCTTCACGGCTATGTGTGGTACCACATGATCTTTAACCCCGTCCATGATGTAGCGCTTAGCATGTGTCACTGCTTCATTATGCTTCGCTAGGAGAAGAGCATCGGTTCGTGTAGTTAAGACACTCTCGACATGCTCCCACAAGCCCTATTCCTTAAGGACTACCAGGATTCTGGCCTTCCAAATAGCAAAGTTGGATAGGTCGTCCAACCTATCCTGATCACGCAATCTGTGTGGCACCATCTGCTCAGAAATCTATTGGAAAAGATCTTCCTCTCCCCACTTCTGCTGTCACTCTCTACAGAAACTCGGATCTAGGGTCCTTGACGAGAAAGGCACCCTCTGCTCCCTCTGACAACTCATTTCCTCCTTGGAAATCTGCCAAACATAACAAATTAGCTCTCTTCGATCACCCTACTATCGATCCTCAGATTTCTTTTCGCAATGAAATCTGTTGAGCGGTTGTTCTCCTCCCGCTCTTTGTCAACTTAGCTTAGGCACAATTCTGCACTGGCAGAATCTCCACCCCACCAGCAACTGTTGAAGATCTGAAGCTTTGCTTCCGATCCACGGAAAATCTGCACAGCACTCGAAACTGGACTGCATCACCCTGGCTGGCCTCTGCGTGAGCGGACTGGCTCAGCGTAGCCTCTGCGCAACGCAGGCTGCTCTTGCGTCCCTCTAGAAGGCACTTCGTTGTCTCTTCGTCACCCAGTTGGGACTGCATCATCCCTTGAGTGGCTCTTGTTGCCTCTGCGTCCTTTTGGTGTTGCTGCCCTCTCTGGATTCTCTGTCGCTTTAGCTACTTTTCTGAAGCACAAATTTCTTCAGCCTATTTATTGGAGATCCAATTTGATTTGCAATCGCTCTGATACCATGTGAAAATTTCTTAATTTAAGAAACACTACTGTTGATTCTCGATTTACTTCTACTTGATTACATACACAAGTTATTAATCTGAATATTCAGAATTAACAGCGAAGTAAAAACAAATAACCTACACATACAGAACAAGTATTGAATAACATGTTCATAGACAAAGTGACAGATTTTTCGGACAAATGTCACCAAAATAACCCAATGAGGGAAAAACAGTGCAACAGGCTCTGGAGGGTTTCATTATTAAGAAGAATCTAAATACAACATTTATAGGCACCAAAAGTGGTTGGCCTGACAAAGAAAACCACGGCAAGCAATACCTCTATCCTCGGAGACAGAAAATATGGTTGATTCACACCCTCAAACGAGATTTACAGAACTGGAGTCCTTTCTGGCCCATCGAAAACCCCAGCGATGTTCCCTCTGCCCTCTGTGTCAACCTTTGCGCTGCTCTGGAAGGGCTTGCATCACCCTAAAAGGGCTTATGCTACCCCTGAGCTGCCCTAACTGGGCTTGCGCTGGCCTTGCATGGCTTCTGCTGCCTTTGTTGTACTGCGTACCCCTAGCTCCCTCTGCACTACTCTGGTATCTTGCCTCTCTGCCTTCGTTGTATTCTTGGCCTAGGATCAGACCACCCCCCTTGTCAATATTGTCGCTCGCTACAACTGAAACACTTTTGAAATTTTTAGTAAACCACGCCATAGAATCTCAACTTAGCTTTAGTGGTCCGCTAATGTGTGTGTTCTCCAACTGAAATCAACGGTTAAGTTATTCTCATCACATGTTTAATTTAATTCACTTTACTCTCTTAATTTTCCTAAGTAAGACTTAGGGTCCTCAATTAAAAAGATTAATTAATTAAATTATCTCTGAAACCTGATGGAATTCTTCTAAACGCTTTCTGGGTCTTGGAGAACTCATGTACTCCAGCTCCTCCGCAAAATTTTGAAGATAAAGCACATCCAATGCTACCCCAAAATCTCAACAGTACTTATGGCCACCAAGAGCAGTAGCGGACATTGCTCTACAGATCTCTGAGTATATTAGTCCAATACACTTTTTGTCCTATCGTTGCTTTTGGAATCTACTGCTTTAGCATATTTCCCTAGTACGCATCATCATGCTTGGTGTTAAGGACTGGAACTCCCGTAGCAGTTTCTCTGAGCATTCTCAGAGCTCCGTGGTGTAGATGGCCCAATCGTATGTGCTATAGCTCATTCAGATCTGATTCGTGTAGAAATTTCTGAATCTTAACTCTTATGTAGAAATTATTACTGTTAATCCAGTTAAGCTTCTCCTACTTATACAAGTTATCAACTGAATAAATTCAAGTTAACATCAAAGCAAAACACATAACAGATCTCTCCCAATTCAGCTCTAGAATAAGCACATGCACACATAGACAAAGTGACAGTTATTTCTGGACAAACTGTCCCCGAAAAAACCCAACGTGGGAAAACCAGTCTCTAGCTGCTGGAGGGCTCTATTATTAAGAATATTTCTGAATACACAACTCTGGGTTCCAGATCTGGATAACCCTACAGAGAAAACTCTAGATTTGCAGCACCTGGCTGATCTAAGACCAACAATACTGACTGATCCACACCCTCAAATAGGATTTACAAAACTCAGCCGGATCTAGGCCTAGAAACCCCAGATCTGCCCCTAAAAGACACTGCGTCAACCTCTAAAGGCCTCCAAATGCTCAGCGCCATCACTAGAAGGGACTGCGTTACCCCAAACTGGGTGACGCGGTCTCTATGCTGCCCCTAAGGGTCCCTGCGAAACCCCTCAAGGGCTTCCTGAAAATCACGTTGTCCTTGCTGCTACTGCCGTCTAATGTTGTTGCTGTTGCCATCTGCGTCTGTTGTTGCTGCCTTCCTCTGCATTGTCTTTCCTGATCTCTTCTCTGCTTCTTATGTATTCTTGACCCTGGGATCAGATCATCCTCTTGGTCTAAATTCCCCTCTCTGCAACTGAAACACTTGAGAATTCTAAGCAACCCCGCCCTAGAATCTCAGCTTAGCTTCAATGCTCTGCCTCTCTGTGTCTTACAAATGACCCCAAGCCTTTCCTTTATACTTTTCTCTTTGACAAATCAATGACCAAGATTAAATCTTTAATAAATGGCTAAGATTAAAAGAAAGCTTGATCCGTGTGACTTGAGACAATTTCATCACATGTTTAATTAAATTCACTTTAATTATTTTACTTTCCTAAGTTTTAACATAGGAAATACATTAAAATAATTAATTAATTTAATATCTCCTAAACCAGATGAAATTTCCCAAATCCATTTCTGGGTCTTGTAGATCAAATGAACTCTAGTCCTTCCTCAAAATTTGGGACCTAGAGCACAACTGATGCTACCCCAAACACACAAAATCTCAACATTCCCTCTTAGCATCAAGGGTGTGCTCTAGCAATACATCACACTTATGCATTACATGATTTTGGGCACTGGTTCTGTGTTGCTGAAGCTTGGCCTCCTGCCACTCAACTATGCACTGCTACTGCCATTCTGTACTGCTGCCCATGACTCTGCCTCTGCCACTGCAACCACTGTACTGCAACTCCCTCTCAATATGGAGCATCTGTGCTACTCATAGCACTGCCACTACTGATCTGCTGCACTGTAACTTCAGTTGTTAAGAGAAAAAACTGAATCTCCGACCCAATCTTTGATAGACAAGTCAAATGGGTTGCATCCTCATCACTGAAGCTCCATAGGCTACAAAACTGTGCTGGCATCTAAAGAACGATGCATAGCTACAGCTCTGCCTGTGTAATCAAACTTCCTCTGCACTACTAAAGTCACATCAGCTCCTTGTGCTGAAATCTATGACGTTGTTGTTGCACTGCGCTATCCCTCTGAAGCTCTCTGCGCTACTGCAGCTCTGCACTGCGTAAGCAGTACTGCACTGCGCTGCTGAAGTCACATCAGCCCCTGCGCTGCTACTGCTTCTACGCTGCTACTGTTATGCTCTACGCTACTCCTACCAGCCTCCAGATTTGCCTCTACTTATACCTCATCTGTGATCTATGCACGCACTACTCCACTTGTCCCGCTACTGTCTTAAGGCTGTCGTAACTCACTTGTGATCCAAGAGATGAGTTGCTCGAGGATCCCGCCTCACTTCCGTAGCTCCTCTACATGTCCATGTCACCCCACCTCCGTGGTTCATGAGCACTCATGGCAACATCATCTCCGGACCCATCATCTGCCACCACTATTTTAGAAGAAGATGCTTCCTTATCCTTCTTCTTTTTTGGACAATAGCTGGCAAAATGTCCCATTTCGCCACACTGGAAGCACTTGATCTTAGAAAGATCCTTCTTCTTCTTCGACTGCTTCTTTGATGCCAACGCTGCATCTTCCTCCTCTTCCTTCTTTACTTTGCTCAACCCAGGGCTATGCTGCTTCTTGGTGAATATGCGTAGTTCTTCTTGCCGCAAGATTGACCACAAGCTGTCCCAATCTGGGAGGTCCGCTCTGCCCAAGATACATTGGACAAAGGTTTCCCACTCACCCATGACTGCATTGAGGGCAGTCCTGACTATCACTGCATCATCTACGGTTGCACCTGTTACAGTTAGCTAATCCCTGATTGACTGCAATCTGAAGAGGAAATGCTCGATGTCTTCTCCCTTGGTCATCATGAATGGCCTCATTTGGGCCTCCAATGGCATCTTTCTTTCGACTGATTTTCCCTCATACAGGGAAGTCAAGGCCTTCCACATCTCATTAGCTGTCCTCTTCTCAGCTATGTGGTACAATATGGTCCTTGATACTGGCCATTATCAGTGGCTTCACATGCCCAACAGCTTCTCTATTCTTCCGTAGGAGATCCGCATCTGTCGGTGTGGCTAGGGTCTGCTCTGCATGGTCTCTTAGACCGTATGCCTCAACGACAATCAGGATCCTTTCTTTCCACACCAAAACGTTTGAGGCCCTCTAGCCTATCTTGATCACGCAGTCCATGAGGAGCCATCTGCTCAGAATGTATCGGAGCTCCTCTTCTCTATGCTAGAGATTTGGATCTAGGGTCATTTTTGAACTGGGCACCCTTTGCTCCCTCTGACACTTGATTTCCCTCCTTGGAAATCTACCAAATCAACTATGATTCAGCGTCTTCTTTGATCCTCTGACCAAACTGAAAGTTTCCTTTAGCAAGAAACTCTCTAAGAAGCTGGTCTCTTCCCAACCTTTGTCACTTGTGCTAAGGCTAAAAATCTGAAAACTTCAAAAATTTACCCCACCAGCTCTTCTGAATTTTCTGCAACTTTTCTACAGACCTTTCCGGATTTGACAAATTCAGATCTGAATCACACTAGCTGGCTTTAGACCCAACCAACGATGTTACTGAGTTCCCCCTACGCAGTAATTGTGTGGGCTTGCTAGGACACAACGCGGGACAGCGTCACCCTTCCCTATGCGTGATTCTGCTCCTGAAAACTGCATTATCCCTTCAGAGTTGCTTTTCTGCTGCCTTTCTAGCTGCTTTCTGCAACTAGATCCTTCAAATTCTTTAGCTGGTGACCCTTCTAGATCTGCAATTTCTCTGATACCATGTAGAAATTTCTGAATCTTAATTCCTATGCAGAAATTATTATTGTTAATCCGGTTAAGCTTCTCCTACTTATACAAATTATCAACTGAATAAATTCAAGTTAACATCAAAGAAAAACACATAACAGATATCTACCAATTCAGATCTAGAATAAGCACATGCACACATAGACAAAGTGACATAGTTATTTTTGGACAAACTGTCCCCGGAAAAACCCAAAGTGGGAAAACCGGTCTCTGGCTGCTGTAGGGCTCTATTATTAAGAATATTTCTGAATACACAACTTTGGGTTCCAGATCTGGAAAACCCTACAGAGAAAACTCTAGATCTGCACTACCTGGCTGATCTAAGACCAACAATACTGACTGATCCACACCCTCAAACGGGATTTACAGAACTCAGCGAGATCTAGGCCTAGAAACCCCAAATCTACCCTGAAAGACACTACATCAGCCTCTGAAGGCCTCCAAATGCTCAGCGTTGTCACTAGAAGGGACTGTGTTACCCCAGACTGGGTGACGCAGTCTCTATGCTGCCCCTAAGTGTCTCTGCGTAACCCCTGAAGGGCTTCCTGGAAATCACGATGTTCTTGCTGCTGCTGTTGCTGTTCCTGCTGTCTGCTGATGGTGATGCTGTTGCTGTCGTCTGCTACCTCTCTGCGTTGTCTTTCCTAATCTCTTCTATGCTTCTTGTGTATTCTAGACCCCAGGATCAGGTCATCCCCTTGGTCTAAATTCCCCTCTCTACAATTGAAACACTTGAGAATTCTTAGCAACCCTGCCCTAGAATCTCAACTTAGCTTCAATGCTCTACCTCTGTGTTTCTTACAAATGACCCCAAGCCTTTCCTTCATACTTTTCTCGTTGACAAATCAACGGCCAAGATTAAATCTTTAATCAATGGCTAAGATTAAAAGAAAACTTGATCCGTGTCACTTAAGACAATTTCATCACATGTTTAATTAAATTAACTTTAATTATTTTATTTTCCTAAGTTTTAACTAAGAAAATACATTAAAATAATTAATTAATTTAATATCTCCTAAACCAGATGAAATTTCCCAAATCCATTTCTGGATCTTATAGATCAGGTGAACTCTAGTCCTTCCTCAAAATTTGGGACCTAGAGCACAGTTGATGCTACCCTAAATACAAAAAATCTCAACAATTCAACCCTTAGATTGTTGCCTATCAGAGCCATTGGAGACTCGAGCTGCAACTTGGATAGTCTATTGCTCCGAGTTCCAATCTCAGCCTTCTTCTTCCAGCTTGGATGCTTGACATAGACTTTCCTTCCGATAAAGTAGACATCATATCCCTTTTCCTGCAATTGAGACACTGAAAGTAAATTTATTCCCATACCTGGCACATGCAGCACATTTGTGGCTCGGAGACTGTCTCGTGTTTTTGTCTGAAATGCTATAGTACCTTTTCCTACAGGGGTACATGTTGTCTTGTTTCCCATAGTAATTTGGAAGTCCATCCTTTCCTCTTGATAGTTAGAGAAATGATATCTTTCTCCAGTCATATGAGTTTAATCCTCGCTATCAATATACCAATCATCTGATGATGCAGAGCTAGATAAACACCCACATTCCCTTTCCAGCCTTGAGGCCGATTCTGAAATAACACTATCTTCCATCTTCTTCGTGTTTTTCCTTTTCCCAACAGCGTCGGCAAAAGGAATGCATAAGCCCTCAGGAGTACGATTTGTTATCAGAGCAGCACCACGAGTTCCCTTTAGCATAGATCCTCCTGCTATCTTCCCCAATCTTGCTTTGATACCATGTGAAAATTTCAACTTGAAATCCTACTGCAATATCTAATATTATTTCTCCTACTTATTATTCAGAAATAAGTTATTTACAGAAATATCTTCAGTAAATATTGAAACAAATTCAAATGCAGACTTCACCATACAATTACTGAGCAAAATACAAGGAAATACTAGCACAAGAATGACACAGATTTTTGGACAATTGTCCCCGGAAAACCCAATGTGGGAAAATCGGTGCAGCAGATGACGGTTTCTATTATTCTTCAACAAAAAACTTCTTGTACAATTTACAATCCGCAGTAATGAAGAGAAATTATCTATGATAACACTGGAGAAATTTCTCACAAATTTACTGATGAGAAATGACCCCAGAAGGACCCTCCTAGGCCTCCAGCATCACCACTACGATGCCTTTGCCTGGGCACTACGCAAAACCGTGGCACCCTTCTACGTTGTTCCCTTTCAGCCTCTGCACTGCCTCTTCCTTTCACTGCGTCACCTGCTCTTGCACCCTGAATTGATGTTGAACCCTCTTTGTTTCTCCTCCACCTGCAACTCAACCTTTGGATCAATTTTCTCTCACCGAACTTCAGCCACTAAGAAAATCGATTTACTTGGGAAACTGAGTATCTGCACTAGTGTATCTTCCAAATAACCCTCAAGCCTTCCTTTATAGTCTTCTCGTTGAGATTTCAACGACCGAGATTAGATCTTTGATCAACGGCTAAGATTATAACTTGACTTGATCCATGTTCTCTAGAATATTCACACTTTATTCTCTGGAATACATGTCCCTAAGCCTCTCCACAAATTTTGAGACTTAGAGCGCCTCCGATGCTACCAAAAATCAACACCTAGCTCAAACTCTTTGTTGTTCCACTACTCCAGAAAAATCTCAACACGCTCCAAGCTCACAGTGAAGGTCACAAAAAACTCTAAATGAGATGTGTTAGGCAAATGACAGGGGAGACATCCTTTTATTGGCTTGGAGGGGTTGTTTCTGGAGGGAAAAAACCCTTATTTCCCTCCAACCCACCTCACAAGCCTCCAAGAATGCCTTTGGTAGGTCCACGGCTGACCTGGCTGTTATGAATCTAATTCATAACTAAAGTAATAAATATAGTTATTAATAGAATAAAATAGAATAAATGTAATTACTAACTAATCAATTAGGATTAGGTTAAATAATCATTAGTTTAATGAAAAGGCATGTCTAAAAGACATGCCCATTCGTGAAAAGGTACCTGTATGGGTATAAAAGCGGGACCTCATTGTAATCATTCAATCATGTTATATCTTATCAATAAAATATTATTATTATAAATACCCCGTGTATTTTTATAATTGACGTTGTTTCTGCTATCAAAGCCTACAAGCATACAAGTCTTCCGCTACAGTATTCAAAATCTACAGCTTCCGCTGCTACAGTGGTATCAGAGCCATATTGTGGACAGGTTGAAGGAATGGCACACAGCGTCGTTCTACAAGCCTACGATTATTTACCATATAATGTGCCATTACGTCAAGATCCCAAAAGAATTGAAATAATTGGAAAAATGCTAGAAAAGCTTGAGAAGTTACTTGCAAAATATCCTGCAGTAGACCATAATAAAAAGGATGAAAAATACAGTAATAATAATAAAACAGTTAGTTTTTCTAAAGGGAAATCAAGTAAAAAATCCATGGAAAAGTCAACTAAATATATCCCTCCACCAATGCGTAATAAAAGTAAAGAAGAAGGGAAATGTTGGAAATGTGGAGACATATACTTCACAGGACATATATGTGCAATTTATACGAGAAATATCATTGCCAGTAATAATAAAAAAACACAAAAAGATGATGTTGATGCAGATAAAAATAAATTGGATGAAGGCTATGTTGAGAATCAAGGAGAAAACCACTCAAATTCCAAATCTGGTTGGGTATATGAAGAAATCCTTGATAAGGGTGAAGAAGTTGAAGAAGAAAATGTTGATCAGAATAATGACTATAAAAAAATTATTACCAATCAAGATGGTGAAGAAGCGGAACAACATGAAGCTAGAAAAAGTAATGAACAGCAGAGTGTTTCATCCTCTGTTTGAAGGAAACTTGTGAAGAAACAGGAAAATATGACTCTGATCTTGATAGGCTTAAAGAAGATGACGAAGAGGCTGCTGCACATCCTGACACAGTAATGGTTGATAAGCTTAACTTAGGTGAAGAGGAAGAGGGGCGAAGGGCAAGGTGCGCAATGGAGAAAAGGGAGCCTGAGGAGACGCATGAGCAGAGGGACGTGATTCCAATTATCAGGTTCGTGGACGAAAAATGGGTTGATTCAATCCGAAACCCATCTCAATTCGAGGACCCAGGCCTAGATCGCTGGGGCTTGCAATACAGCAATCCTCAAACACCCGTTGCTTTCTACTTCACAAGCCGAAGCGACAAGAAGAGTTCTCAGTTCTGAATTTACCAGAACGGTAACGTCAAGTTGATCCGGCGTGCTACCTATTCACACGTAAAATCCCCACCCCGGGCCGAGGAGATTCGTTTTCTGTGCACGGACCGGTTCCTCTTGACCGTGAATGCTGTGGAGCAAGCTGCGAACCAATTTGAGTACTATATAGAGAAACTCGATGTCGTTTTAGAGGAGAAGGAGGAGACGCACTCTCTGCAAATGGCGTGGCTAAGATGCCCAGACCGGCCGGAGGCTTTCTTCTCCGATTCCGACGCCGAGAGTATCTACATTTGGAGCGCCCCACAAGTCCAGAGACATTACGTCCCCATCGACAACGACAGCGACAGCGACATCGTGGCTGATGGTGACGGATTACGGCAGGTATGGACGGTATATGATCTTCATGGATGGACAGTGTGGTCACACAACATCGATTTCAACGAGGACGAGAGTGGATTAGGGCGAACCCGAACCCGTGTCGCAGAATAAACGAGGACTTCCCCAACAGGCCTCCCAAGTATCTGGAAATCACAAACTACTTCGATTTCTCCAAAACCACCGTGGTCGAATCTCTGTACAAGAGATTTCAACTCACCTACTACGCCCTCTCATACAATCCTCGCCGTTGGGCACCTGAGTCGCAATGAGTGGGTGATATCTTGATATTTCAAGATCACAGATCCCCACACCCCATTACTTCACTGTATACAATGTCTCAGTTTGTGCCTCGTCTGCCCATGACGAAAGAGACAATCTACAAGGCAGAGGTGCCAAGCGGGTGGAGCATGAAGCCGAATGTGGAAGACTGGGACGCCTTTCGGAAAAAATGGAGGCCCTGCATTGCGAAGAATACTGCGGAGAAGAGTGCAATGAAGCTTTTCTGGGTCGCTCAGAGAAACACGCAGCAAGACGAGTGGCCCGACCGGCCTTTGTATAGGTGGGAACGGCAGTTCGGCCTCCGGGGCCATGATTACGTAGAGCCCTTCTTTGAATTCCCAGAGGATCTGCAGTTTTTTGTGTCACAGCAGGGGCCCATTTACGTTTATGGGTTCATAGGTGAGCAGATCTACTCTACTGAGGATCAAAAGAAGGAGAGAGTTGTGGGCAGCAACTTGCAAAGTAGATTCCCATTGGGACATGGCAACTTTGATCCGATAAGGTTGCAGGTGACAGACGAAAATGGCAACGCGTGGACCGTGTTGAGCTCTGGTTCCACGCAGGAATGCCTTGATCAAACTACGTATCCATGGGAATCCTAGAGGCTAGACTGCGATGAAATGGAAGGGGTCGGACGTTCATTAGGAATGACCTATTCAAGGGAAAATTTCATGTTTTTCAAAGTTCAGCAGCAAGCGTCGTGTATTTTGGATTTGGAATAAGGTTTTTAGAAATTTCAATTTTGAAAAAAAAATAAATAAATAAAAAGAAATATTAATTTAATTAATTAAAATTACTATTTAATTAATTAAATTAGTGAAAAAAGAAAAGAGAAAAGAAAAGAGGGAAGTAGTTCCATTCTTAAGAAGACAAAGTTTATAGCTTAAATCGAATTTAAAATATATGTGGCCCAACGTATAAGGATTAAATTTTGGAAGGTCAATGAAGTTATCAAGGTTTAAAATCAGAAAAATCGTGGAATCTTTAAAAGCGAAAGTATCAATAAAGACTCTTGCTTTATAATTAAAAATAATATGAAAAACAGAACCCAGTTCAAGGAAGCATTATTGGATAATTATACATGCCAATGAAGAATGACATGTTTAGTAGAAAATCTCAAGTGAAGAAAATTGTCGAAGTTAAGCTTTGAGGACAAAGCTTTTCGAAGAAGGAGGCAATGTTATGAATCTAATTCATAACTAAAGTAATAAATATAGTTATTAATAGAATAAAATAGAATAAATGTAATTACTAACTAATCAATTAGGATTAGGTTAAATAATCATTAGTTTAATGAAAAGGCATGTCTAAAAGACATGCCCATTCGTGAAAAGGTACCTGTATGGGTATAAAAGCGGGACCTCATTGTAATCATTCAATCATGTTATATCTTATCAATAAAATATTATTATTATAAATACCCCGTGTATTTTTATAATTGAAGTTGTTTCTGCTATCAAAGCCTACAAGCATACAAGTCTTCCGCTACAGTATTCAAAATTACGAATTCCGCTGCTACACTGGCAATGAACCGGCTAGTTTATGACGGAATTGTCCAATTTATGGGAAAATCAGTTGGTTTCGTCATAAATCGGCCAGTTTATGTCCGGTTTGTCTAAAAAAAGGTGAATGAGGCTATTGACTGGGTTTTTTCACCGGTTCGGTTTGTTTGGCCAATGAACCAGTCGGTTTGACCAATTTCTGTGAAAATTCCAACACCGGAATCCTATTGCAGCAACTGGATATTATTCTCCTAAATGTTAATTCTATTTAACAATTTATTTGCAGTTTTATACGGCAAATACTAAATGAATCACACTACAACCTTCACAAATAAAACTGCGGAAAAATATACATTGGAAGAAATGCTAGCACACACGTAAAATTTACACAATTATTTTTGGACAAAAGTCCCCGAAAAACCCAACTCCGAAAAACCGGTGGAGCAATGAGGGTTTTATTTTATTATGCACCAATGAAATCTGAGTACATATATGGATGCCCAACTGGCAATCCAAATAGCAAGAAAATCTAGGAAAAATACTGAAGGGAAATTACCCTTCTCCCACAAGCAATTTCTGGCATGACTTTCCTACCAAAACTCGGCCTCCTCGAGCTCTGAGTTAGCCTCTGCGCTGCTCTACGTAGCTCGCTAGACGTCTTGCCTCCAACTGGGCTCTGATGAAGTCTTTTTGCCTTTGTATGCTGAGAAAATTGTTTCTTCAGCTCTCCGGGACTTCTTCTCAGCCTCTAGAACTGAGAACGACTTTTCCTTCCTCTAGATCGAACTGCCAAGCTAAAGACCCTGTATTGTCCCTCAGCGTTGTCTCTCTAGGATAACTCGGACCCCTTGTTGCTGCCTCTCCGGATCTGCAAATCTTTCCACCGGATCACTGTCCCTTCCCCTCACACTACTTCAATCTCACTGACTCTCTCTCTCCGGCAACTGAGTGTTGCTACTCTAGAAATCGATTTGCCTATGAAATCGAACTATGCAAGTGATTTCTCCATCACCACATCAACCTCCTCTTACAATCCTTTGTTGGAGCACCAATGACCAAGATTAAAACTTAATCAATGGCTAGGATCATCTTGGAGTCGATCCGTGTGAGTTTCTAGATCATTCTCACCTTATCTCAATTAATACTGATTAATTAACCATATTCCCCGAGTTTAGACTTGGGAAATATTTAAAAATTGGTCAATAATCAAATTGAGACACTTCTAGCCAGAATTTCCAAAAACGATTTATGGGTTTTGGAGAAATCCTGTATTCTAGCCTCTTCACAAAATTTTGTGGCTAGAACACATCTGATGCTACAAAAACTAACAGTTTCTGGTTCAGATCAACTAGTTTTTAATATTATGCTTATAATATGGTAGAAAAAGCTTAGCATGCTTGAGCAATGAGTTTGACTTGAGTGAATGGTAAATTTTTGCTAAGGCCATGATAAACAGGTTCAACAATCAACACCACCAACCTTAAGGTACATAGAGGATGTGGTGCTCTTGATTAAATGCCAATCACATACATACCCTCGTACAATGAAATTCTGGTGCAGCCAAAATGTGCTATTAACCAGTTAATTATTTCCTATCACTTATTTACGTAAAATTAAATGATTTGACGAAAGCCACAAATAAAAACATAAACAACACCAATCACATACTGAAAATCCAAGAAAATATGTGATAAACCAATCACACAATTTACACCAATATTTTTGTACAAAACATCCCTGGAACAGCAATGTGGGGAAAACCAGTTTTCATATTTGAGGGTTTTTGTTATTATCTTCAGCAAATAAACTACTATTGATAAATACAATTGCTTGTCTCTCACTAGCAAAGCTCCAGAAAAATATTTCTTTACTTATGCTAATCTGGAAAACCCCATGGCTTCCCTTTTCTGCAATTCACATTGCCTCCAACAACACGCACTGGCCTCTGGTGATTTGGGCTGGCTCTTTTTGGAAATTCACGCTCGCTTCTAAAAACTCAATCTACCTTCTGGAAGACTCAAATGGCCTCCAGCAAATTCACACTAAGCTTCAAGTGAAGTTGCACTGCCTTTTGGCAAATAATCTGGGCCTCCTCCTGCCAATACACCAAGCAATTTGGCCTCCTCTGAAAACTCACGGCCTCACTAGAAAATACTTAGCCGCCTACAGAAAATACCGATAGCAAGAATCTTCCAAAAATCACCCTCAATCACTGTTGTTGAAACCCTCTGGTGTCTTTTGAAAATCACCCACACGAATACCTTTATGATCTCCAAAGTTGCCCATTGATCCCCTTTATAATCTCATTCATAAATGAATGGCCACAATTAGAAGTTCACTTGATCTAATTGATGGCTAAGATCGTCTTGGAAACTTTCTACAACCTTCTAGAAGAAAATCAACCTCATCCCAATTAATATCAATTACTTATTCTCTTTTCCTATGTTAGACTTAGGAAATATTTAAAAAGCACTAATTGACTTAATTAAGATATTTTTCCTACATGAACCTTCGGAAAATTTACATGGGCTTGGAAATAATTAACTCCTCTATGTCTCAGCCTCAATGACACCTCTCGAGACTAGAAAACATGTCCAAGCTACAAAAACTAACACTCCCTCTTAGCGAGGAAGGTGTTCTCCACTACACCTAACCTATCCCTGAAGAAAATGAACTTTTCTTTACCCAAGGCCTTAGTCAAAATATCTGCAACCTGTTGATCTGTGGGAACATACTCTACTTGAACTAATCCACATTGTACACAATCTCTGATGAAATGGTATATGATGTCAATGTGCTTCGACCTATCATGAAAAATTGAATTCTTAGATAGCTTCATGCAACTCTGATTATAACAATAGATATTGGTAGTCTCCATGATATAATCAAATAGTGTCACTAGCAGCTTCTGAAGCCATATGGCCTCACACGTAGCCATGCTTGCTGCCATGCATTATGCTTCTGCAGAACTTAATGCAGCCGATTTTTGCTTCTTGTTGTACCGAGATACAACAACCCTTGGTCCAATGTTGAAGCAACACCCTGAAGTGTTTTTCTGGTCCACTGCATTACCTTCCCAGTTTGCATCTATATACCCCATCAACTTGACACCATCACCTTGAGTATATAACAACCCATACTCAAGTGTACCTCATAGACACCACAACACATGCTTTGCTGTTGTCTAATGCACCCTCATTGGTTCCACTATGAAGTGACTAAAAGTGTTGACCACAAAGCATATGTCTCGCCTTGTGTTGACTAGATACATGAAAGAACCAATGAGTTGTCTATACAAGGTAGGGAGAATTGCTTCCTCCTTAGACGCATCAATATTCTTCTAATTGGTAATCATGGGTGTAGACAAGGGTATACACTCAAACATCCTGAATTTCTTCGAGATCTCCATAGCACATCTCCCTTGACCAAGCAAGATCTCCCCATTTGTCTGCAATACCTATATATCTAGAAAATAATGCATCAACCCCAAATCCTTCATCAAAAACTTTGTTTCCAACTCCCTCTTGCAATCCTCTATGAGCCCTAATGACCCAATTAGAAACAGATAATCCACATATAACACGAGAATGAGAGGCTCACGTCCTACCATCAAATACTAGAGGTTCGTGTCCACCTCACTTTTCACGAATCCCATCTGCTACAAGCAACTGTAAATACGGCCATACCATGCTCTGGGAGTTTGCTTGAGTTTGTATAGCACTCTCTTTAATCTGCATACATGGGTATCTGGAGCAGCAGCCGGCCACCTTCTCTGCTCATCGACTCACCATATCTCCAATCTGCCCCACCACGAACTCCAACAATTTGACATTGCCGCCTAATAACAATTCGACTCATATGCATTGAGTCGTCATACTTCGATTTTTTTCCCAAGCGAAGTCATTGTACCTTGACTTATTGGCATCTGATATATCGTGCGAATTCTGTAAGCCATTATCGGCAGATAACCCATCCACCATACCATGGTTCTGGCCCAAATCGGACAGTGAATCCCACACCACCTTTTTCTTCCTTTTGTTGAGATAATCATGTTTGGCTTTTACTGAAGAGCTGCCAGAAAAGAGACAATTTTTACTTGCGAGTTGTTGCTTAAACTCCTTGTAGGCACACAAAAGAAATTAATTCAAGGATCGTGCAAATCAGGTCAAGTTTGAGAGAAGTCGTGACCCATTACATGACTTTTTATATTAAAAATCTTACATTTAGTGTTTAAAAAAACATTAAAAAAAAATTCTTAATTTGTGAGACATTGTTGAAGTACAAATATTACAATATCACAAGGTGGAAATATAACATTGTGGATAATCCGGAGATTCCTTCAAATAATGATAACCACAGAAGCTTGAAAGCCACAAAGGTGGAAATATATTTTTTTTTGTGAGCAAAATTAAAATTAAAAAGAAGTTATTTAAAAAATTTATATATAAAGGGCTTATCTTTGACAACCCTAAGCTCATAAATTAAAAAAACAAAAACAAAAAAACAAAAGAAAAACTAGAGCCTAATTTGAAAATGACGAAGGACGATTTTCCTTTTAAAGGTGTTTTAATCACACATCACAAGTTAATTACATTAAGAGGGATTATACAAGGGAAAAAAGTTAATATCACTATTAGTACAAGCAACGACGAAAATTACATAAATATTAATCTGGTGAATCGACTGCTAATTTCATATGCCAATATACACGAAACAACAGATTTTTTTGGAAAAAATATGAAATTAATATTTACAAATAACAGTAGATCATTATGAGTACATATCCCAATTTTGTGTTGTAAAAATGTATGACATAGAGATTGACATAATTCTTGGCCAACCTTGGCTTAGAGAATTGGGTGCGTTCATGTTAAACATAAAGAAAAAAAAAATGATGTTTTCTTATAAGGGAAAGATGATCACACTTTGAGACATGACAATGAAGTCAAAATCGATAATGTCCTCATCAGAAGACTTCAAAGATGTTATGAAATTAATACCTCAAAGGAATCAAAATTGAATATCGAAGAAGCAAAGAGAGCTTCAGGAGGCCATATGCAATAAAAACGAAGAAAAATCTCATTTAAAAGAACATATCCAAAAAATACTTGCACAAGTCAAACAGTGTAAAACTAAGAAGCACAAGTTAGAACCAGAAAAAGAAAGTTTTGACAAGAAATTCAACGAAAGTCTATCAGAGAAAGAAGAGGAAATTTATGCTTAAAAGACCTTAACAAAAAATTATTAGAACAAATCAAGTGGTTAAGAGACGAGAAGCTTGAATGGCAAAATAAAGTTGACTCAGAAAATGAGGAACTCTTATGTCTCAAAAATCACAATTAGAGTCTACTCACTCAAATTAAGAAACTTAAAATTGATAAGAAATCATTGAACAACAAATTAGAAAAATTTCTCACTTAGGAAGTACTGAAGTCGTCAAATGTAATAGTTCAAGTCAAAGATGAAGGACCAAATACTCATTCCATCAATATCATAACTCAAGAAGATGAGAAACCAAAGAAAGTTAAAACTTATGCAGATGTTGCAATTCAAACAATGGAAATTCCAAATGATGATGCCAACTCAACAATAGCAACACCTGAAGGAAATCAAGACGCTGCCAAAATGATAAAGGAAAGTCCAACCAGAAGAAATCCTTATCTACATCTGAATCACAGAAATAGATACCTCAATCAATCTACAAATTTGTATAACTCAGAACATAAACAATAGATTTATGTTCCTAGGAATACTGAAGTTTGCAGAATCCAATCCTACGACAACAATTCATTACAAAATTTCAGTAACCGAAACATTCCACAGAAAATTAATCTAGGATGGTTAGATCCATTTTCATTTCGACAATTTTATTTATCACTCCAAGGATCATATCGTCTTGTAACAACGAAGATGACAATTACGTGGCGAGCTGAAAAATAGATCAAGGCATTTCATCAGTAAGCTTTGAGGACAAAGCATTTTGAACAGGATGGCATGTTATGAATAAAATATATATATAATAATACAAATAATATAAATAACAATAATAATGATAAATGATAAATTAACTAGTAATTAGTTAATGAAGACGCATGTCCCGAAGGACAAGACCATTAGTAAATGGGTATGTGCCTAGGGTGTATAAGCAAACCCTCATCCTCATTTGTAATCATCTCTTATCTTACATCAACTCTTTTATATAATTCAATATAAAGTTACATGTCTTACAATGGACATTTACGTCTTTGAAGTATTTTAAATATTTCTCCTGCGTATACAACTTGCTTGTTACATTGTGATGTTCGACCATGAGGTGGAATCACTGGTTGATGGTTGAGGTGGTTTGACCTCTGGAATCCCTATTTTGGTTTGGATGGATTTGGTTTATGAGATCCCACATTTATGCTTGGAAAATGGCACAGGGGTGACTGGCTGAAGAGAGATTTGGCTTAGTCATGTCTATGGTCGGGTGGAACGTGGAAGTCCCAGACTTGGTTTCATTTTTCTTATGCCAATCAAAGTTTTTTTCCCCTTGTATTGGTGGGTAAATATGCTTGCTATTCTATGGCTTATATGGTTGTTATGTGCTTGTCATTTATGTTGCTTATATGTTGGTTATGACTGAGTTTTATGATGGTGATGAAGTATGGCTCTCGCCATGTTTTGATTAGTAATTGAATGAACAATGTGTCTATGCCTAAATAGACTATAATGCAGTTAATGTGATGTAGCAAAAATGCCTCTTAGCGATTCTCAAATAAGTATGAGACCCATATGCTCATATCTGTTGTTTAAACCTGTAGATTTCATCCTTATGACATGTTTGACGAAATGCCTGTCATGGCTAGTAGGGGTACAGTCAAGTCCTTGTTTGATTGTTTGTTTGTGCACCATTGTTTTGTTATTATATTTCATTTCTGAACTTGTCATTGGGCTCTGGAAATTACTTAGGCTGAGGGCCTGAAAAAGTGGCTCAAATCTTAGAACATTGGCGCAGGTCTGTGGGAAAGAGTCCCTAGACGCACGCATGCATGTGTTGTGGGAGTGTCCAGAGCCTCCCAGACACACCCATGCCTGTACTATGGGAGCGCTCGAGGGTTTGAAGGCCTGAAACCTTAGTGGGACCCAGGGGTTGAATGCCTTAGTGGTTGGGATGGCTCTTGGTAGTTCTTTTGTTGATGTGGAAGGTTTGTTTGATATGTTCCTATCGATTCCATTTCCTTAAGGTCACTTAGGAGGTTGAATAAGACCATAGTAACTCTTCATCACATGTTTACCTCGGTTAGTCAGTTACTTGGGTAGATGTGGGAGGAGGGTGTTACAAGAAGAAACTTACTACCACAGAGAAGGTGTCCAGAACAGTATATTTTTCCCTTCAAAAGATTTTGGTGCCCGAACAGAGGTAAAAGAAGAAGGAAAGCCAACTAGGGTGGAATATTTCACCATCGAAACTGGCAAGAGAAAATGGGGTCTTCAAACCCTTAAAGCTATTGCTCAAAACAGAATGAATTAATCTCCAATTGAGTGTGTCACAATCAAAGCCCCCCAACTTTGGGATTTTTCACCCAACTTACCCAAAACTTGCCCAACGATGTAAGTTTTGGGTTTTTATCCCTTATTTAATGGACTATAGCCTGCAGGGACAAATAGGCTACTAAGTCCCCTTGGTCATTAATTCGTTGAGGACATTACAGTCCACCCTGCCCAAAATTGCTTGCAATCAAGCAATTGCAAATTCGGGTGCTACAAAATTCGTTCTCCTTCCCACGTTGCGTCCTCTTCTTGTAAATTCTTACATTTGATGAGGTATTCTGAAATTACTCTTCCCTGTAATGTCTTTTCCCGAACGGCCAGGATTGTTTCTGGAACCAATTCCAACTGTCCTTCTTCATCTAACAGTGGCATCTCAACAGAAGTGGTGACTTGCTGGCCTACAACCTTCTTGGGGCATGATACACGAAATACAGTGTGGATTCTACTATAACTTGGTAGCTTTAATTCATATGCTACTTCACCCACTCTCCTGAGAATATTGTAAGGTCCATAAAATCTGGGTTTCAACTTTTCTGCACCACTCTTCTTGAGTGTCGATTGATTGTAAGGCTGCAATCCCAAGCAAAGAAGAGCCCCTACCTCAAAACTATGCTTCGTCCGATGTTGATCTGCATACATCTTTTGTCGATTCTGAGCTACCTGAATATTCTCCTTGAGTATCTTTTGAATCTACTGACTCTCATGAATCCAATCTTTGGCAAGAGCTACCCTGCTATCTCTGAAGATCTTGTTGATGAAGGAAGGTGCATCATACCCATATAGAGCCTTGAAAGGTGTCATTCCAATGGATTAGGTGGTAGGTGGTGTTATGGCAATGCTCCTCGAGGTACAACCACTTGACCCATGCCTTTTGCTAACCTGTCACATAGTTAAGCAAATATCCTCCAATCCATTTGTTCACAATTTCTGTTTTGCCATCCGTTTGTCGGCGATAGTTGGTATTAGGGGTCAATTCAATCCCAACGAGTCTGAAGAGTTCCTGCCAAAATGCACCCATGAATCTACTATCTCGATCACTGACTATGTTCTTCGGGAACCCATGTAGTCTCGAAACTTCTCAGAAGAAGAGTTATGCCACTTGCTTGGTCGAATAGTCTGCTGATATTGCAAAGGAATGTGTGAATTTAGTCAAATGATCCACCATAGTGTATATACAATCCTTCCCTTGGGCCTTATGTAATCGTGTAATAAAATGCATCAATCTGCTTTCCCATTTCTGTTCTAGAATCGGCAAAGGATGGAGAATACCTGCAAGAGGTGTATGCTCAACCTTATTTTGCTGACATGCCAGGCATTCTCTGACATACTTCATGACGTCTTCCTTATGTCTCTTCCACAAGAATCGCTCTCAGGATCTGTCTGTATGTCTTAAGGAACCCCTGGTGTCCAGCTGAAGCAATTTCATTCACAACTTTCATAATTTTTTCCTTAAGTGTAGATTCAAGAACAAAATATATTTTGTCTTTATAGTAGATGATGTCATGCACTATTTGGTACCCGTCATCTTGGATAATTTTGTCGAAAAGTGTGCAAGCAAGCTAGTTCTTAGCATATTCATCGGATAAATGTACCTTCCAATCTTCTGTGAGCTTCAGGAGGATACAAGTTGTTGGTTTCCTGGAAAGAGCATCAGCTACCACGTTCTTTTCCCCTTTCACATATTCAATGTCAAAATCATAGGCTTGAATTTTACTTACCAATTTCTATTGACGATCATTCAGGTCTTTTTGACCCAAAAAATGTCACAGGCTTTTGTGGTCAGTCTTGACTACAAATTTGTTACCTACCAGATATTGTCTGAACTTTGCCAACGCATACATAATGGCCAACATTTATTTTTCATAAATGGAGTAAAGTCTTTTTGTATCTTCTAACTTCCGACTTTCGAATGCGATCGGATGACCTTTCTGCATTAGGACAACTCCTATTCCTTCTCTGGATGCATCACACTCTAATACAAATGGTTCGCCGAAATTAGGAAGGGCTAGTACTAGGCACAAGCTCATTATTTCCTTGAGTTTGTTGAATGCCTGGTTAGTTGCCTCTTTCCACCTGAATGCCCCCCTTTTTGTCAAAACTGTCAGAGGTGCACTTAATTGAGAGAATCCTTTAACGAAGCGCCTATAATAGTTGCAGACCCAAGAAACCCTCGCAATTTTGTTAGTGCCTTTGGTGTAGGCCAATCTACTACGGTTTGAATCTTCTTGTGGTGGACATGTACTCCATGTGCACTGATCATATGCCCTAAATAAAGAATCTTTGTCAACCCAAATTTTCATTTTGATGCCTTAGCGAAAAGAGAATGCTCCTGTATGATGTTCAAGATCTGATCCAAATGTCTCAAGTGATCTTCCCATGTTTTACTGTAAATAAGGAGGTCATCAACGAACACCAATAAAAACTTTCTCAACTGCCAATTGAAAATGTTATTCATGCATGATTGGAATGTGGTAGGGGTGTTTGTTAGCCCAAATGGCATAACCAGAAATTGAAAGTGTCCATAGTGGTAGCGAAATGTTGTTTTGTGCACGTCTTCCTCCCGAATTCGAATTTGGTGATATTTGGATCGTAGATCGATCTTGGAGAAACATGTTGCTCCATGTAGCTCATCCAATAATTCATCAATTCGAGGAATGGGGTACCTAATTTTGAGGAATGGGGCACCTATTTTGATGGTCTTCTTATTAAGTGCTCGGTAGTCAATGCACATCCTCCATGTGCCATCCTTCTTCTTAACCAAAACCATAGACGATGTGAATGGGCTTGAGCTGGGCCAGATATGTCCCATGGCCAGCGACTCTTGGATTGTTTTTTCTATTTCATCCTTGAACTTTTTCGGATGTCGATATGGTGTAGTTATCACAGGTTTCGATCCATACTCCAATTCAATAGTATGCTCAAACCCTCTTTTAGGTGCCAATCCTGGGGGGGTGTAATTGAACCATAGTTTTCAAAATCAGTCGTCCAAGCTCAAAATTGGCCGAGTCGACTGAGCCAAAGGGATGGTCGGTCTGACTCAGCGGTTAAACCGGTTCGGCGGTCGGTTTGTGACCGAGCCAGCCGAGCCGTACATCAACTCGGTCGGCTCGGTCACAAACCGGACAGCTCCCAGCGGGCCGCGAGAACCAAAAATTCAAAAAAAAACAGACTTGAATCCGGATTTAATTTTGCTGTTAGGTATTATTTGGCTTATCTAACCCCTCCCCATCCTATTTAACCTACCCAACCCCTCTCAATACCTCACATCTATCTCATTGAATTTGCTTGAGCATTTGTGAGGATTTTGTGATGAGTTGTGGAGTTGGTTTTGGAGCAGCTTTGAGGAGTCTTTTGGGCAAGATTTGGAGCAGCAGTGAGGAGCTTATTGGGCAAGCTTTGGAGCAGCATTGAGCTAGAGGAGGCTAGAGGCTAGAGGTATTTATTTTTTCTCTTCTAAAATCTGTCTTTGCTTGTTTTATTTATTTTGCAAATCTAAAAATGGTAAACATAGTTTTTGGTGAAAGAAATGAACATAATTGAATAGTCTTTTTTTATTTTCATTTTCAGATTTAAACCTTTTCTTTCCAAGTCAAAAACTCAGTCCAAAATGGCCCCTAGAGTGAAAGATGTTGCTTGGCCATATGCTGAAATGGCTGATGATCAAATGTATTGCAAATTTTGTAAGAGAAAAATTAAGGGGGGTGGAGGGGGCATTCATAGACTGAAGCTACATTTGGCTAGTCTTAGAGGCCAAATTACTCCATGTGAAGCACAAAACATTGATGAAATTAGGAAGGAGTTGAAAAATCAATTTCAAAAGTTTGAGGAAGACAAAATTACGCAAAAGGAAATACAGGCTGAAATTGGGAGGAAGAGAAATCTACAACAAATGATGGCTGCCAACCCAAGTTTTGAATATGAGGGTTCTTCATCTATCCCTTGCACTGATGCATCAAACCCCTTTCGCTATGTTCCTCTCTCTATGGAGTCTATTTCTGAAAAGGGTAAGGGTGCGTTGAGAAATAAGGGTACTATAAAAAGTTTTTTCATGCCCTCTTCTCCCTCTGATAGTGCACATGGTCCTAGTCCTCCAAGTAGAGGTCAAGTGCAGCCCACTTTAGATGCTCATTGGAAAAAAGAAATGAAAGATGTTCCTTGTGATTACATTGCTAGATGGTGGTATGATGCTGATATTCCCTTCAATGCTACTCGTTAACCATATTATGAACCTATTTTTGATGCCATATATGCTACTGGAAAGGGCTTCAAAGGCCCTACAATGCATGAGTTAAGAGGATCTCTTTTGCAAAAAGAGATTATGTCCATTGATGATTATTTGGAAGAGTTCAAAAACTCATGGGCACATACAGGATGTACCATCATGTCAGATGGATGGACTGATCAGAGGAACCACACCATCATAAACTTTCTTATCTTTTGCCCACGAGGAACCATGTTTCTAAAATCTGTTGATGCATCTGATAGGGTGAAAGATGCACATTTGTTGTTTCATCTTTTGGATGAGGTTGTTGAAGAGGTGGGGGTGGAAAATGTTGTTCAAATCATCACAGACAATGCCTCTAACTATGTTCTTGCTGGTAATTTGTTAGAGGAAAAACACCCAACCATCTTTTGGACCCCATGTGTTGCACATTGTATAGACCTCATGCTGAGGATATTGGCAAAATAGACTGGATCAAGAACACTATAGAGCATGCCAAATGCATCACAAAATATATTTACAATCACTCATAGATTCTGAATCTGATGAGGAAAAACACAGGGAGCAAGGAAATTATTAGGCCTGCCATCACTAGATTTGCAACACAAATTTTGACATTGCAATCTATGATTGCCCAACATAGAAACTTGCAAAAGTTGTTTTCTAGTGATGAATGGAATGAATGTCAGTGGGCTCGCAAACAGGATGGCAAAGATGTGAAAAGGAAAGTCAATGAAGAAATATTTTGGAAAAAGGAGCAGAGATTGTGAAACTTGCTGAGCCACTGGTTAAGGTGTTGCGCTTGGTGGATGGGGAAAGATTGGCTATGGGCTTCATTTATGAGGCTATGGATCAAGCAAAGGAGCAAATATGGGCAGCACACAAGGACAGAGTGGGTAAGTATGGGCCCATTTGGGCAATCATTGATCAAAGATGGAACAATCAACTCCATCGCCCTATCACTTGGGTGAGATTCTGGGTCCTGAGATCACTTGGGTGCAGGATGCAAAACGCCAAGTGAGGTAAGTATACTTATGGGAGGGATAGAGGTATGATTGTCAGAAAAATGTGAAATTTTGGGTCCTGAGATTAATTATGTCGAGTGCAAAACACAAAAATGAGGTGAGATAGTATACATGTGCAAGGGATTGGGAGAGAATAAGAGGATGCATGGCAAAAACATATTTAAAATTATATTTTTGTTTGTTTAAGTTAGAAATTGGATGCGGTGTTAGGAAAATATCTTGTAAATTTAATAGTATATAGTTTCTTTATGCTTTAGGAGTTGAGATTTTTGGAAAGACGTAGAATCTTGAAAACTCTGAAAGTACTGGAAAGTATGTCTTTTTTAGATTTTTTACTTTTTCTAAATTTTGGAGATAACGAAAATTTTCAGAACATTTTGAATAACCTATAGAATATGTTGCTGAGTGGAGTCGGTGTAAAGGACGAAGTGAATTAATAAGTGAATACAGTCAACTTTTCTAGTGAGTATTTTTCTGCTAAGGTAAAATTTCACTCTAATTTATTTATTTTTATTTTTTTGGAAATAATGATGATTTGGGTAATTTTTAAATGGTTTATAAGTTGCAAGAACAAAATTCTGTGATCAGAGTTGATATCAACAATGAGAAACAATAAATGAAGCAAATTTTAATTTTGAAATTTCAATGGCAAATGTCACATGTGAATGTTGAAACTTGAATGTTCATTGTTGATTCTTGAATGATGTGCATGTTTAAATTTTTAAAGTTTAAACTTTAAAGTTTATAAATTATTAGTGTCATTAAATTTATAATTTATAAATTTAATTTATAAAATATAGTATTATATATGATATATAAATTATAATTTATAATTTATAATATATATTAATATAAAAATACCCAGACGAACCCACGCACCCTGTTTCAAAAAATGTCGTCCCCGTCCCCGTCCCCGTCCCCGCACCCGCACCCACGTTTCCTGGAAACATAGGCTAAAATAAACCATTCTTTGGCTAGAATGACAAATTCGTGGAATGAGCTTGGGATGTCCATTATCTCTGATGGATGGACCAATGTAAAAGGAAAGCCATTGATAAGTGTTTTGGTTGTGTCAGTTAGTGGTGCAATCTTCCTGTCAGCATATGATTATTCAGACAAATTCAAGACTGGCATTAACATTGCATAACCATTACTTGCAATAATTGAAAACACTGGGCCATACAATGTCATACAAGTCATCACTGATAATGTTGCTAACTGTAAGGCAGCAGGAGAAATTATTGAGGATAAATACCCCAACATATTTTGGTCTGGGTGTTTGGTTCACACAATGAACCTTTTGATGCATGATATCATTAAAAACAAACAACCTCAATTCAAATGGCTTGGTGATTTGTACAAGAGAGGTAAAATAATGATAAAATTTATTACAAATCATAGCAATATCCATGGGCTATTCCGTACTCACTCCAAATTGGAGTTGTTGAAGATAGCAAAGACTAGATTTGCTAGCTATTACCTCACCTTCAGGTGCCTTTTGAAGGGAAGAGAGTCATTGGCTGCAATGGTATCAAGCCCACACTGGCAGGTATTAAAGGACAGGGCAGCGACAATATTTGACAAGCAAGGTTTTGAACATGTGGAGGAGACCGCCCTTGACCCTTTGTTTTGGGCACGTGTGAGGGAAATTTTGAATTTCACCAAGCCCATTTATCACATGATTTGGTTTGCAGATACAGATAAACCAGTGATTGGGGAGGTTTATGAGCAGATGGACAGCATGTTGGGCCAAATAAAAGATGTTGTTAAGTATAATGATCCCAACTTGTATGTTATGATTCATGACTGTCTGTGTGCACGGTGGAATAAACTCAATGTTCCACTACATGCCTTGGCATATATCCTTATGCCAAAATACTACTCTCCATCTTGGTTGGGCCAACCTGCACCTGGAGGTGGGATTAGGATCAAACCTCACACAGATCTAGAGGTAAAAGAGGGGTACATGAAGGCATTAGACAAGTTGGTAACCGACAGGGAGGAGTGTGCTAGATTGTGCCTTGAATTAGGCAAATACTTCAGTTGCACTGCTAACTTTGGTTCTTTCCATGCAATGGAAGACAGAGACAGATTTGATGCTCTCACATGGTGGGAAGCATATGGCGGCATGGGACTTTTGCCAAAGTTGGCAAAAAAAGTTCTCTCACAAGTTGTGAATACTTCTTCTGCAAAGAGGTGTTGGAGCACCTACAGCTTCATACATAATGTGAGAAGAAACAAGCTGAATGAAAACCGAGCTGAAAGCTTGGTTTATGTGTATTACAACTTGAGGTTGTTGAGCCATTACTGTGATCGGGCATATGAGGATCAATCATACAGAGTCTAGGACAACAACCCAGAGGATGATAATTTGGAGGACGGCACAGTACATATGGAAGAATTGGAAGCAGAACATTTTAGGGATGATGATGAAGCATCAGCAGCACCGCCACACACAGGGCCAGTCCCACCATCTAGTAGCAGTGCCAGTGCCAGTTCTCGATATCCAATTATCGTTCCTTTGCAGATTCAGCCTCCACCTTCTAGTCATGGTCATGGACGTGGTACTCTTGAGAGTACTAGAAGACCATCATTTCCTCGTGGCTTGCACAAATTAGACATTTCTCGTGGGCGTGGCAAAGGCCTAGCCAATAGATAAAATAGATTTGTTGTTTACTAGTCTTTTCTATTTTCTAGTAGTTTTTATCTTTTATAACTATTGATAGTTGAACAATTGAAACTTGACTCTTTCATATATTTAATGACAATTTAAGTTTGAAGTTTAAATTTGAAAAGTGAAACTTTGAAGTTGGCATTTATAAATTTACAAGTCATTATGAATTATGAATATGATGCTTCATGAAAGTTATATGGTGATCAATGAATCAATGATGATAAATGTTATATATCAATGATGATAAATTGTATATATTGAATTTTGAAATCAATGAATCAATGATGATAAATGACATATATCAATGATGATAAATGTTATATATTGAAATTTGAAATCAATGAATCAATGATGATAAATGTATATTGAATTTTGAAATCAATGAATCAATGATGATAAATGAATTATGATATATATCAATGATGATAAATGTTAGATATTGAAATCTGAAATCAAAGATGATAAATGTTATATATCAATGATGATAAATGTTATATATTGAATTTTGAAAGCTTGAAACCTTCAAATTGATGATTCGCGAGACTCAAGAGTCAATATGTTGTATGCTTCCAACTTGTGGGCGTGGTTGATGAAGATTATAACTTCTAGATGATTGATGTTATATGATTCAATCTACGTTTTTATGTTTTTTATGTCTAATTGATCATTCTACATGCTTTTGTTGACATATATGCATCAAAATATAATATATATATATATATAAACGCTCCCCGAAATGCTCCAAACTGGGAGCTTTTGAAAATGGCACTCCCGCTCCCAAGCAACCATGGGTAAAGTGGGTAGAGTGCCTAGGTCTACTTGATTTCCCGTTTGCCCTTTTTCCCTCATCTTCTACCCAACTTCTGATTCTTCGCTCTATCATGCTCCCAAAAAGCTTGCCCATGAGGGGGTTGACCATAATAGTGTGGTAGTTAGAAGGTTTATTGATCTCTCCATTCTTAAAGAGAGGAATGTTCAATGAACACACAAGTAATCCATTCTCCCGGAAAGTTGTCCTAGATGACCCTATTGAAAATTCCTTTTATGTGAGGCGCAAGAAGCTCAACTCCCCATTTTAGAAATTCAGTTTGAACTTTGAAGCCCGCCTGTGCCCTCCACTTTATCACTTGCTAAATTATTTATTCCTTGCTTGATATCATCCACTGTCAAGAGTTCCACTGATGTGTTCATTGTGGGAGGAGTGTCTTTCTCATCTACCCGCTCATAAAGGAGCCTCGCATACTCTAACCAGTGAACATTTGTAATTTTGGTTTCAGCTTGCTTTCGCTTTGTTGTAGTTCTCTCCAAAATCCTTTGGGGTTGTGTCTTACAAAAGAGATTAACTCCTTTCTTCTTGCACTTACATATTTTTATTTTTTTATTATACTAATTTTTTGTATTTCTTCTTGTTTTCTTTGTTGAATTTTCTCTCTTTTAGCAACTCTTGATCTCTTGGTTTCCATGCATTCTTCATCATACCATAGAAAAGTACTTGTAGCCCTCTTCTTGGGATGAGACCTTTTGCATGTCACTTAAGGCCTTGTGGATTGTTCGGATCAATAAACAACTGTGAACATGACCACCTGCCTCACTGGTTGTCACATCTGCCTTGCTATACTTTATAACCTGAAATTGTCGCTTAAGAGTAGCACTAAATCTTTCCCTATTTTCCTGATTCATGAGGACTTTGCCTTTGGAAGCATCGGAACCTTTAGATGTAAAAATGCAAGATGAGATAAAATAAATGAATACTGATCCAGTCAATATCACAACTCAAGATGACAAACCAATTGAAGTAACAACATATTCGGATGTTGGAGTACAAATGATAGAAATTTCGGGCATACTTATTAACAAAAATTCAACAATTAATAATGCAACATCAATGCATGAAGAAAATAAAGTTCTGGAAGCAAATCAACGAAACACTACGAAGACACCTTATCGACATCCTAATCACAAGAGCAGGTATATTAACCAATCATTGTACCCATATCACTCAGGGCAGAAACAACTAACTTATGTTCCACAGAATGTCAATATCAGCACAATTTAGTCTTGTGATTGCAGTTCATCCCAAGTATCTAGTAACTGCAAGAATCCACAGAAGATTAATCTGGGATAGTTCGATCATTTCATAGTACAACAATTTTGTACCACACTCAGAAATTCATATCGTCTTGTATCATCAAAAATGACAATTCCAGGATGAGAAGACATTCAAGTCAGAAAAAGATATTGAACCTTTTCAACAATAAGCTTTGAAAACAAAGCTTTTCTAAAGGGGAAGGCAATGTAACAAACATAAATATATAATATAAATAATAATTAATAAGTATAAACTAATAAGTTATGAAAGAACATGTCTACACATTAACACATGACAATTCGTGAAGGGGCACCTTGCCTACTTTATAAACAGGGCCCTCATTTGTAAGCAAACATCATATATCATATCATATCTCATGTACATTCTTATATAAATATATTACTTGTTCTATGATGGACACTTATATTCCAGATATTATAAATATTTCGTTGCATATACGAACCTTATTCGTTACAAATTCGTGTTTTAGATACACTCTAGAGGCCTTCCATTGCAACTATGCTCATGCTCATAGTCCTTGCTGCTCTCTTGATGTTTTTTTTAGAGAACTGGCGGGATGAGCGGTGTGGAAGGAATATGGCTGGGGGTTGTCCAGGAATGTCAATAAAGGAAGTATACATCTCACAAATATGAAACATGTAAATTTTCCAAAACTTTAGAAATTCAAAACTATCAATAGACAATTAAAAATTTTACACTATAAAGTTATTTCAATTTTAAGCTATAAAGATAAATTAGGACATTGAGAATACAATAGATGTTGTTTTCTATATCAATTACATAGAATGCAAATATGTGAAGATCATAATATACAGTCATAAAGTTGTATGCCCTGAAAGAGGCTTGTACGGTTTGTAAAGGAACCCTTATTTATCAAAATAACTGCCTATTTCAAGGGCCAAAATCAGTTTGGTTGGAACCATGATTTGTGAGTGCTACCTTTTTTTTTCAAATGATGATTCAAGTATTATTTTCCAAATTCTCATATGGTGTATTATCCACTATATATAAAGCTATAACACAATCAACGATATGTTGAGCATAGTATATCTGTATGGTATGGAAAATATGGCAATAACCACACAGTACAGAAAACTATGCACTCCAAGCCCATCCCACCTACAGCCAGATCTGGTAATGATTATTCAAATACAGATATCTAAACATACAGCATTCATAATCTTTTTCCTTGAAAATTAACACTTTCACATTAAAAGTCACAATTAGAAAACATCAATAAACATAAATCTACAAACCTCTTGCCAGCTGCCAAATTGGCCATCTGCACACAGAATATGATTATACTTCTGCAGTGCTTGCTTCATTCGCAATACCTGGTCAAAGTATTTTCAATGTGTATTCAATATCAGAGTAAGTGCAATATGTGTAAAAATTACTTCCTATGGCACATATGAACCCAAATCTATTAATCAGTAAAAATAACAAAGAAAAAATGAAATATAATGAAATTATATTACGGTCACTCGTAAACAAAGAAGCATCTCTATGAGTCAACTTTCAAGAATACAATGTGTACAAATAGCGAAATCAGGAGTGCCTAGAACATCTATTAAAAATAAATCAATCTAGTAGAACAATGCAGAAAAAAGGATGACCCTAGACCTCAACCTAGAACCTTACCAACTTTCTGTAGTTACTAGACTCCGGATAATGAAAAATGTAATGTTGACATGATATGCCCAAAAATGGAATCATAGAACATGGAAGACAAAATATATACCTCAGACCTGAGCGGGTCACCTTGAACTAAATGACAACTGCACATTGTGAGAATGTCCATAGCCGCATCTAATTCCCAACGGTGCAAATACCTACATTCATGAAAATATAAAAATTTCAGTAAGGTAAAAACTCTCAAGACCATGATAAAAAAAACTGAACTTTTGGATGTTTCATGTAATGATCTTAGAATCAAATGTTTTATTTATGCTAAACAAATTAACACCTAACCTATCACATCCAAAAATCTTTCTACGCATTCCCTTCTATATGAAGTAACACAGTAAAACAATCATTTCTACTTTCAGATCCACGTCAGACAATATCAATCTAAGGAATATTCAATAGATGTGAGAATTTGCATTCCAAATGTGCCTCCTCTATTTATAACAAAAGAAAATGAAACCAAAAGAAAGCTATTAGACTAGATAGCATACTTTATAGCCAGGGTGGCAGCAAGCCTTTTGTCTCTAAGCCGAATACAATATTGCCAGCTATCACTCCAAAGGTTGCGATGTGCTCCAAAACTATGCAGTTGACCAGAAATTAAATGGCCCTCCTCTCCTCGCTCAATTAGCAATTGTAACAAACGGTCTGAAGCTCCATCACGTAAACAGCGATCTGAAAGTGCCAAGGCATCAAGTAATTTGCCTTCCACTATAAGCCTGCAATGAAATAATAGACATTAGCATTGCAGCAAGCAAAAAAGTACCATGGAATGCAAACTTAAAAAATGAATAGCTAGAAAAGAGCAAGAATGGCAAGAGAAGCCAAAACATGGAATGTACCTTTCTACAGCCTCCTCATATGGTGCCTCATTCTCCCAGTCAAACAATAAGGAGCGTGTTTTGTCTATGTTGAAATTTCTAGTCTCTTGAACATCCTCTGCAATAGTTGAAGAGGTATGAGAAATCTTCGAATCCACATCAAAAACAGACTTTGCAACTGGCATTCCAAGGATTCCATGCACTTCATCATCTTCATCTGACTCAGCATCATGCTCAGACTCGCGAGGTCGTTTCACTGTAATTCGTTTCTCATCCTTCTTTTGCTGATCTGCTTCAGTCAAGTGCTTCAATGTTGTAGGTGAATCAGATAGGTGATGCAGATTTGCTTGCATTTGTATCCAACGATTTAAAGTTGGAAACCTGTTATGTATTTTTGAAAAAATCAAAGCACATACCAAACTCCAACAACATATCAATTATCAATTATGGATAATTGAAACCATAAAAAAAATACCATCCAAAGAGATAAACATAACATAATACTTACCTGTACGATTGGTCCAGGGCAAACTCATAAAATATACGATCATCATCCGAGGCATGTGATGAGACATCACTCCTACCACTTAAGTCTGAGAGTTCATATCTAGATGAAAATATGCTGCTTCCAAAAACGCATGCCAACACAGCTCTTACAGGAGAAATCGTAGCTAGATGCTTAATTACACTTAACTGCAAAGGATATAGTTGAGATCTAGTATCCTTCGAACTACAAGAAGCATAGGCATAAAATCTAGAAGTTGTAGATGAACTTGGAAATCCATTTTCCAAATTGTGATGGGAAAAAGAAGCATGTGGAATGCAAGCCCACCCATTATTAGATTGTGGGGCATAAATAGCAGGCACACAAGCTGAAATCACCTCATGTACTAAATCTGCTCCCATGACGTCTGCTACTTTACCAGCTGCATCAGCACTTCCCCTCTCAAATACCAAGCGAGTCAATACCTGCAAGATTATTTTCTTTCAAAGTATGTTAGAACACTCAGAAAAAGATATTTTGCCAATCAAACAAATATCATCACCAACAAGAACAGCAATAAACCAACAATATTTTGCCAATCAAACCCTCTTAATTTATCATACTAGTAGAGTAAGAGTGTTGGACACAGTTTGTTGAGGGGCACTCTTTCCAACACTCGGGGTTTTGTTTCCTTTTAGGGGGGGCCTATCACTGTTATACTGGGGCTTGGGAGGATTATTGGGACAAGAAGCTCTTTCTATCTCTACGATAGTCAATCTATTCATCATAGCAAGTTGTCCTCACATCAGCTTATTAGTGACTTTATCAAACTTTTGGGCAAAGCCTTGCAAGGTAGGGTCAAGTTTCAACTTCTGTGGATGGCATAGCTTTAACCTCAACTTTGGCTCTAGGATAAGATAGCAAGATAATCTTAGACGTGGTCAAATTGTGGTCTCTTTAAGGCATAAGAAACATGTCCAAGAAAAGCATCAATATAGAGTGCAAGGATACTACAATCAGTATCCTTAGCCAGTAAAGCCACTTCCTTGAGTAACTAATCAAACTGTTGAGTGACATCCTTGGCACTCTAATTCTTTCTTTCTTTCTTTCTTATGTAGGCACTGGCGTGATTTATCCGTACATTTCATTTCTACTGTATTTGGTCAACAATGTGGAAAGAAGATTATAATGACAGGGTAGACCATGTTTAATTGGACAATGCCACTGGATTTACTTCACTTCAAGACTATTAATCGGCAGGATGGCACTAAATAACTTCCAGGCTGTGTACCAATACAGCTTCTATTTTCTGGTCAAATTCTTCATTTTCTTAGTTTGTTGGAACTTGCCTAGCAATTACATACCATCTTTAATGGTTTCCCATCTTTGATTAAAAGCCTCATGCAATTGGTCCCAATCTTTCATTTCTCTTGAGGGTAAATCTAGTTACAAATCTTTAGCATTATCCTCTAGGGAAAGGGAAAACAATCTCATAACTACATCCTCATCCTAGATGCCTCTCCCACCAACACTCCAGTAAAACTTATAAATTTGTTGCTCAACAGTGACTATATCATTCCCACTAAATTTCGACAATCACTTCTCATAGTTGTCAAGCAATTTCTGAGGATATCCTTGAATCGCACTCATATCAAAGGGATTGTAGAAATTGGCGAGCCATGGGTTTTCCATTATGGATGAGGTAGAAGGACTATGAAAAAGTGATTTTCCAACAAGAGAGATAGGAGTAGTAGTGGACTTGGGAAAAGTCTTATTTCTAAGAGGAATGGCTCCTTTGGACTTGCTACTAGAAGCTCATGTATGAAAATAAGACTTGGGAGTCGCCAGATAACAAATTATAGTTATGGCTTTGGGATGTTCTCATCAAAAGATATTAAAACATAGCCTTTGGATCATAAGGAGGTGAACTCAACTCCTCGACAATGCCGCCAAAAATGTTACCTCAAAATCTAGTAGGCCTAGTTCAAAGCCTCACTGGGTAACCCAGGTCTTGCGGCAATAAGAAATCAACCACCATTTTCATCTCAGTGGCCTCTCTCTAGTTATTTAGTGTTGGATGATATCCCCACAAGAGAGGCTTCCCTAAAGAAATCACCAACAAGATATTCAACAAAGGAGGGCTCAAAGGTGATATAATGTCTAATGATTAAAGAGAAAGGTATTTTCCGAACCTTGAAAAGGCTATGATAAGAGTTGCAAAAGTTCAAGTACACTTTCCTAAGATCTTTGTGATTTAGAAGAAATCTATTATAAGTTACGGATTTTGTAATATGTAAATTCAAGGCATACAATGGCATATAGCAGCTTTAGAAATAGACTATCAATGATAAAGATCAACAAAGGAGCAAAGGCAAACAAAGGCCTAGTAAAGAATGATGTTTTATGGCTAAAAATGAATATGACAATAATAATTATGCAAATGGATCTCTTTTGGGGGTGAAGATATGCAATTAATGCTAGATTTTGCATTTTTATATTCATTAAATGCAATTCCTATTAATAGGGAAACAACAAATCGAGATAAAATTGTTATAAAATGCATATTTAAATTAACCATAACCCTAGTTACCAAGAATTAAGAAAGAGAGATATGAAAGTAAGAACGATCACCCCAATTAGTCTAGTGTCTTCTCTCAATTGGGCAATGGAGTCAATTAGCGCTAGGTCTATGATAGAGGCCCGAGGGTCTTAGATGAAGAGGGTGGAAGACTAATTTTCTTCTCTTAGAAACCCTAGTGACTTCTCCATATCAAAGATTTAAGGTCAATGGATGCATAAACCAAGTTCCCTCAATGGGTTCTTGAATGACAAATTTAACATACCATAAAGAATCAAAATTTCAACAAAGATATTACATATTTCAATATAGCAATATAGCATGCAAAATGGAAGAAAATAACATTAAACTGTTATGCAACCAGCTCACAAAATAGAAGAAAAGATAGATCAACGACTTAAAACTTATCCTCTTCGAGGGGGAAATGTCCTTTACATTACATAAATGAACAATTCTTGGAGGATTCAAATTACAAAACCTCATTTCTATATATCGGAGACTAAAAGGTCACAATATAATCATTGCCGACATAACAATAATAATGTAAGGGCACAACAATAACAATAGTGGGCTTCTAAGAGGCACAATAATAGCAATATGGGAACTACATGGGCACAACAATAACAATAAGGGGGATACACTAACAATAACAATAAGGGGATACACTAATATTATAGGGACCTAACATAAACTTACACAATTTCCATAAGAATCACTTCAATCCCATAAAAAGTGTCTCCATGCAAAAATTGTTGATTTTTGTGTAGCTTGCGGTACTCCAAGCCCTGGTGATCGAGGGTTGGAGGCCAAAGCACCACAAATGGGCTTGTGGGCATGAGACCCAAGCTTGGGGGTTTTAAACCCATCATGATTTGGGCCAAAACCATGATGGATTTACGACATGTGATAGATGAGGATGATAGTGCTCAGCGAGACGATTCCAAAGCAACGAGAATCATCTGATTCTGAGTTGTCGTTAGAGAGATGAATTTTTGTAGTTGACTAATTAATTAGTGGTTGTCAAGTCAAAATAATTCCAATAGAAGCGTCTCTTCACTAATTCGTTGAAGCCCCTCATTTTGGCTATAAAAGGAGGGTGATGAGATATATTTTAGGCATCCATCTTTTGTGTGCAATACATCCTCCAAAGGGAGCTCTGAAATTGAAGGAGGTCACAGCAAGAAGAGGACTTGGGACAGCATGAGGACTAGTTTGCAATAGGAGGTTGAGGATAGCTTCAAAGGACTGTTGTGGAGGTTGAAACACTGGGTTGGTTTGTAAACTGCCTGAGGGGTTGATTAAGGGATAAAGGCAGGTCCGCAAGGGTTGTCTCAAGGGTCAGATTTTTGGGCTAGTGGACCGCGCAAAAGAAGCTCAAAACAGGGTTGTTGGAGAGTTGTTTGGGTTGTGTTTAAGGGAGGCTGAGACCCACAGCTTCTTGTTGTGTTCGGCCACAGGCCATAACCAACAGCTAAGGTTGTTTCAAGGGTTGTGTTAGGGTTAACAAAGCCTCCTTAAGGCAGCGTGGATGTGTAGGAGCCCTTCCTTGGAGGACCTCAACCATAAAAAGGCTTCCTTTCTAACTACGTGGAGGATTGAGGGTTGCAATTTGTGCCCTAACCAGAATTGCAGTGATAGCAAGTGCAAGCGTGGAGGACAACAGCGTTTTGTGGAGGTGTGTTGGTTCAAGGTTTGACCGTACTTGGGTCGTGATTGCAGCAGCATGTTGGTGCTATGTGGATGATCTTCCAAGGAGGTGAAGGATCTTCCTAAGAGCAGAACCAACACTGTAGTTTTGGGTCAAAGTGTTCACTATTACGTGGATCATTTTGATGGGCAGCATAAGGAGGCCCTTGGAGTCGTTTGGAGAAGCCCATGTGGATTGTTGGGAGGCCTACCAAGCAGCCAAGGTGACAACAGGCACATCAGATTGGAAGGCAAGAGGACAGCAGCAAGGTGTGTTGCAGATGGACCCGTGTATGATGGATTGATGGTGTCCTAGGCGAGGGTATATCAATGTGCCTAGATTTGTGCAACAGCTCCTCTATTGCAGAAGCAAAGGGCAGATTGGTGGAGTCTGTGGGAAGCAATGTGTAAGGGTCTCCCAGGTGTGGGGATGCCCTAACTAGGAGCAGATGCTATAGTGTGGACTTGGTCTCTCATGCACTATTGGAGGGCAGCGTGAGAAACGACTAAGTCTGGATGAGATTGGGCACTTATGGTCTGCTGGAGGACAGCGTGATAGTGTCCAAGTTGGAGCCCGGTGTGCAACACCTTGATGGATAAAGGTGGTTGTTAGAGCGACAGGTGTTGAAGCTCAAGGGTTTGATCAACCAGGAGCAGTTTGTGGAGCCTGAGACATGTATGTGGAGAATGACTTCTACAACAAATGATGGGAACTCCTCCTAGCTCATGTGTGAAAATTTCTGAATCTACACCAAAAATCCTACTGCAGTAAATATGATTTGCATTACCTACTTGCCTTATTTCTATTACAAGTTATTTTTCTGAATATTCAGTAAAAATACTAATGCAAACACACTGCAACCTACACAATTTTACAGATCAAGTATTGAAAAATAAGTAGAACAATCAGAAAAAGAACACGTATTTTTCGGACAAATGTCCCCGAAAAAACCCAATGTGGGAAAACTGGTGTAGCAAATTTGAGGGTTTATATTATTATGCATATTTTTGAATACAATCTAGGGTGCCAAATCCAGCTAACCAAACAGAGAAAATCCTCGCCAGAAGTACCTCTATCCGGCGACAGATATTTTGGTGGATCCAACGACAAAATGAAGAAACCCCACAGGTAACTGTGTCGTCCCCAGTGTTGCGCAACGACGGATGCACCTAGCTCTGCGCTAAGACTGCGTCACCTCTCCTAATGGTTGTGTCACCCTCTACATGAGCCTTCCCGACTCAAAAATCGATCTGCTGGATGGTTGCCTAATCTGCCCCACAAAAACCCCAACGTGGCTGCTCAAGTGACTGTGTCACCCTCTCTGGCTTTGCGTCACTAATGTGTGAGCCCTGCTGACTCTGTGTCACCCTCTCTGAGTTGTGTTGTCCCTCTTGACGTTGATTTGCCTCTTTGCAATTGTATTATTGGCCTTGGATGAAAATCCTACTGTCGAACTACCCCTCATTGCACTGAGTTACTCGGATCTGATATTCGTCCAAGCACTGCTCTATCAAAATAATTCAATCTCTAAATTCAGTCTCTGTGTGTTTTCTCTAACTAACCCCAAGCCTTTCCTTTATACTTTTACTGTTGATGAATCAATGGTCGTGATCTAATCTTTAATCGACGGCTAAGCTTAGAAAAGACTTGATATTCGTCACTTAGAACAATCTCACCCACATGTTAAATTAATTCACTTTAATTATTTAATTTCCCTAAGTTTAGACTTAGGGTCCCCATTACAATAATTAATTATTTGAATAACTTAAGCTTCGGGTGGAATTTCTACAAACGATTTATGAGTCCTGGGGATCTCATGTGTCCTAGCCCCTCCACAAAGTTTTAGAGCTAGAGCAAATCCAATGCTACCCCAAAAATCAACACTCCCTCTTAGCGAGGAATGTGCTCTAGCAATACTTCAACACCAGAAGCATTACCCTGATCCACGGAATCGGTCCTCTTCATTGTAGATGCTCGGTTGTTGCCCCTCATCCATGGCGTTGTTGCCTTCTGTACTGCTGACCATGACAGTGCCACTTGTCACTGCCTCATCTGTACTGCAGCTCCCTTTCAAATATTGCATCATGCTACCCATAGCACTGCCACTTCTAACTGCTGCACTGCAACTCAGTTGCTGAGAAATAAGCAACTGAAAACGTCCCAAAATCCTAACATACAAGTCAGTCTAAATGCATCTCGATGATGAAGCTCCCTCTGTTGCTAATTCTGTGTTGACCCTCTGATGCTCTGCAATGTTGCTGCTCTACACTGCGTTGTTGAAGTCCTTCAACCAGTGTATTGTTGTAGCTACGCTATTGTAAGCTTTGCTCGGCTGCTTCAGTCTTCAGCGTCCTAGCTATGCCATTGTTGCTCCATCCTCCTCACACCAACTAACTCCAGTCATCTTGCTGTTAGCACTCTACTGGATCTCCGAAGGCTGAGAATCAAACCAGCAAAGGTAACCACAGACCACTTTGACCTAGTAGCTAGCCCTACTAGGGTGAGAGGGCTCTCTTAATGAGATCACAGCCAAATTGACTGGACGATGGAGATTTTAGGCTAGGTATAGTAGGCTCTAGGGTTTGGTTGATTTGGATTTTTGTGCTGGATGAGATTTGGACCTCTAGAAACTAGGCTTGAAACTCTTTTAGGGTTACAAGAGCAAAAATCGCAGGGGAATGAAGGGGCAAGGAAGGCAAGCTTAAATGACCTTTTGGCCTTTATCGTTGTAGTGTAGGATGAAAAGAGAGATTAGGAACAAGCATATAAGTATGAATTCATTCCTTAAGAAGAAAATAAACATAACATCATTATCTTATCAAAACAGGGCATGCATTACTCATGAATCCTGCTTAAGGAACTGTAAAGACAATGAGTGAAAGCAATAGATATGTAATGGAAAGAGAAAGTATTCAATGGAGTGACTTACTGAAGAGAAGCATAGCCATACAAGCTCATCATATGAATCCCTAAATTTAAGCTGCAACTTCTCTCTGTATTCACTGTATTACTTCGTCAAAATAGAATACACTAGTTCAATGTCCAGTGTTTCAACATCCAACCCTTGAAAATGATTACAAAAGGCCTCATATAGCTACTGAGGTCAAAATCCTCCTTTTGAGGTCGAATTTGCCCACAAGAAAGTCAAATACATGCATCTATCCGAAGTCAACTACACACTAGGGAGGTCGCACAACAAATTCCTCCTTTTCCTAACCACTAGAGACATATCCTCAAAGCAATAAATGGAGGATAAGCCACCTATTCAACAACATTTTTACCATTTACATTTACATTTTGACTTTTACATTCATCCACATTCACCTTTTGACTTTTACAAAAGTCAAACTAGGAATTATCAAAAATTACACAGTGAAAATTTAATTAAAGTATCAGCAACCTAGAAACAGTGTGGCGCCCTGTTGGAGGCCATTTTTAGGCACCTTGGAGAAGTCAAAATTGAAATCTGAGAGAACGGTAAACTAGCAATGTCTGTCTAGTTTCCAGAACATCTTGAATTTTTGAAAATGACCCATGGGAAGGCCTTCAAAAACTCATTCTCCCAAGACTGATCAAAAAGTGTAGCGTGGCCTCCAAAAACAAGGCAGAAAGGTGTTTTTTAGGTGGTTTTTGACCATTTTCTCCATGTAAAAGCTGTTGACTTGGGTTGCCAGGTGTCCAAAGTTGATGTAGGGATCAAAATTTATCCAACCATGTAGAGTTTGTGTCAATTGGAGCTCTACAAAAAAAGCGTAGCGTGGCCCACGCTATGCCTTTTGCAGGGTCACTGTGCCAAAAATTGCCAATTTTCTAGGTGTTTTGGAAAAATATGCCTCAAAGATGGAGCGATATCTCACTAACCCTGAACTGTTTTGCAAAACAGAGAGAGCTTTTTGTTCTTTGGCATGTTAGGAACAAAAACCTACTCCAGTTTCCCAAGATGCTTCTCTAATTGTCCACAATCTTCTGTGCAAAAAGGTGACTTAAACAGGACATTGCACAGTCAGAAAAATAGGTTGTGAAGATGTGAATGGATCTCTCATTCTGTAATACTTGTGTAAAAAGTGAGACAGGTTTTGTAGTTTGGAATCTTAGGAACAAAACCTCCTCCAATTTCCCAAAATTCATCTTTGTTTGGCCACAATACGTTCTGCAAAAAGATGACTAAACATGACATTTCTAGAAAATGTGCCTTCAAAGATTTTTTCAAATTTCCCAAATTTTCTCCAAACTTCCTCAAAATTGCTCCAAAGATGCCAAATAAGGTGTGTTATGCTATCATGGATGTATCGAAAAGTAGCTCCAACTTACCCTTCTCCTTTTTACTAATTAGGGTTTCCTTTGTACTGTGATTTCAAGTAGGGTTTGTGTTAATTTTGGGCAACTAGGTCCAAACTCCATGTTGCACTTCTCATATAACGATGGCCATAATTTTGTTGGATTCCTCTTTCGGAGAGGTGCAAGATTGATCTAAACATCATCTTGTTTGGATTAGCAGAACATTTATTTTGAATTTATTTTCCACATGTGCAAGGTCGGCCAAATTTGTAATGTAGGCTCACATGCCTAATAGATGTGTCACACACCCTCATTGATAGATATAAATTGGAAAGACTTTGGGATGCCTAGCGTTGACTTGTGATGAGTTGTCTTTGAGGGCTGTGGGTGTGACACATGAAGGATTGGCTGACCGAGAAAGACTTTGCTGGCTGAAGCATCCTGTTGACTGTGGTAACGCAACAATATCTCATATCTTTGTTGGAAAAAAGGAATTGTAAATCTGATCTATATTTGGCTCATCTTCTATTGATTTATTATTGTGTTCTATCAGCATTTTACTTTCATGTTTATGTGATTGCTATTTTGTATTGGGCCTAAGAAAGATTGAAGTAAAAGTGCATCAAGCATAGAACACCATGGTTATCTAAATTTAACATGGTTTCAGAGCTAAGGTGAAGACAAAGTACAAGCTTGTGCTAGAAGCAATATCTAAAGGAAGAAATCCTGTCAAGGACAAATGGCCCCCTCAACCTACAAGGGTTTCAAGGCTGATGATAAATTGACTGATAAGTCTGATTATCATGCATGGAAGATTGAAGAGCCTCCATCAAATGCAGTGGTTGCCACAAAGACAAAGTATAGAAAAGGGGAAATCAAAGCAAAGATGATTATCCGGGATTCTATTCATAAGCACTTGGTTGCTTACATTTCTGAGTTGAAGACATCTAAGGAGATGTATGATAAGCTAGTGAGCATGTTCAAGGCTAGCAATGCTAATCAAATCCTCTTCTTCAAGAATCAATTGAAGAATATCAAGAAGGGTAAGGATGAATCTATTCAATCCTATTTTATGAGGCTCGTTGAAATCAGGAATAACCTCCTAGCTATTGGGGAAGCAATATCTGATCGAGAGATGGTTCTTATTGCACTTGGAGGTCTCCCCCGTGATTGGCATGTATTCAATACCACTATTATTAATAATATTGTGATTCCTGATTTTGATGAAATATTGACAAGATTCACTCAAGAGGAAACAAGAATGATGCAGTATGCCTCTAACGGTAATGGAAGTGACCCTACTGCCTTCGCCGCTCATGCAAAGAAGAAAAACAATGGTGGCCCGAAAAATCAAAACCATGTAAGAGCGGGGCCTAAAGGAAGGGAAGATGTTACACTTGTAACAAGACTAGTCACTATGCAAGAGAGTGCCCTAATAGAAGGGACTATCCCAGGGATGATGACAACAACAACTCGAGAAGGAATAGCAGGAACAAGAGGTTCCAAGGAAAAAGGAAGGCTCCCTGTAATCGTAGTGGAAATGGGCAACCTTTCAAGAGGTCAAGAAATTCCAGGTATGATGAGTCTAATGTTGTTGATAATAAGAGAAATGAATTTATTCCTGTATCTGCCATCTCTGTTGCATCTCCACCCAACACCCTGGATGTCTGGTTGATTGATAGTGGTGCTGCAAGGCACCTCACTGGTTATAAAGAAGCCCTTTCTGATTTGGTTGAGAAGAATAGTACTTTGGAAATTATCCTTGGAGATAGTGCCACCTATCACGTGAAAGGGACAGGGACTATGACCCTCCATCAATCTCAAGTTCAAGTCCTCTGATTACAAGATGTGTTGTACGTACGTGATTTGAAGAAGAACCTTGTGTCCATTTCGGCAATGGAAGACAAAGGGTTCAAGGTGGCATTCATTGATGGAATGGTACTTATCTGGAAGAAGAACTTCAAGGAAGCTCTTTCTATTGGTTTTAGAGTTGATACACTACCAGGACGGAGGAAGTCCATTGGGAGCTATGACATGTGATACAACTCTTCAAACAGAGTTATGGCACCGGAGGTTTGCACACCTTCACTACAAAGCCCTTCCTGAAGCAAGGAAGGTGGTGACAAGGATGCCCGAATTTAGAGATGATCATGAAGGTATATGTCAGGGTTGTGACGAAGGGAAGCATACAAGGGGACCAATCCCCTCAAGTGTCACGAAGACAACTAATATCTTGCAGTTGATACATTATGACTTATCTGGTATGCTGCCCGTGACATTCTTGGGAGGATGTTCCTATTACATGATATTTACAAATGACTTATCTCGCAAGACCTGGATATATTTTTTTGAAGAAGAAGGATGAAGCATTCAAATGGTTCTATACCTTCAAGGCCTTGGTGGAAAATCAAACCGAGAAGAAAATCTAAGTTTTGACGACCGACAATGGGACCGAGTATGAGTCAAATGAGTTTAATGACTTTTGTAGAGAAGCTGGCATTAAGAGGGAGACCACAACTGCATACACTCATGAGAAAAATGGTGTTGTTGAAAGAAAGAACGTGACCATTGTGGAAGCTGCCCGCGCCATGCTATGTGACCAAGGTCTTCCGAAGTTTCTATGAGGAGACGCTGCGAACACTGTTGTGTATGTTCAAAATAAATGCCCGCATTCTGCTCTGGACTCCAAAACTCCCAAAGAAGTCTTCTCTGGTAAGAAACTTGATGTTTCTCATTTTAGAGTTTTTGGTTATCCTGTTTACTTTCATGTGCCGAAAGAAAAGAGAAGCAAGTTGGATGCTTTTGGAAAGAAGGGAATGTTTGTGGGTTACAGTGAAACTTCGAAGGCATATAGAATCTATGTGCCTGGTCAAAGAGAAGTGGAGATATGCCACGATGTCACCTTCAATGAAGATGTTGCCCTCAAGAAAGTGAGAAATCTTCCTAGCTCCAAGGAAGAGAAAGAAGATGAAGAAGCAGGGAAGCAAAAAGAGTCGAAGGATGACCTGATGCCCAATGTTGAAGGACCTATGGATCCCATTGATCCACCTCCTTCAAATAAGAGACGACCCCCATGGCTTAGGGATACTCTCGAAGAAGGCGAGAGACATATTGCCCCAAGGGGGACATTCTGTGAAAGAAAGAAGCCGAAGAGATACCAAGGGTATCTAGCAGCCATGAGTACGATAGTACAATATGAGCATGGATCTGATGGAAGTGCTGAAAAGTACAAGGCAAGATTTGTTGTCTAAGGCTTCTCTCAAAAAGAAGGCATAGATTATGATGATATATTTGCACCTGTGGCCCGCTACACAACCATCTGATCTATTATTGCGCTTGCTGCTACGCAAGGATGGAGTCTACATCAGATGGATGTGAAGACCGTTTTTCTGCATGGTTCTATAAAGGAAGAGGTGTATGTGGAGCAACCTTTGGGGTTCGAAGTCCGAGACAGAGACACCCACGTATGCAGGTCGAAGAAAGCCCTCTCTAGGTTGAAGCAAGCCCCCAGGGCTTGGTACGAGAGAATAGATAGCTACTTGATGAAGTTGGGCTTCACTCGAAGTAATGTTGATCCAAACCTTTATTTTAAGGTTGATAGAGAAAGGCCTCTCATTTTGGTTCTCTATGTGGACGATCTCTTCCTGACAGGTGATGACACTCTCATTCATCAGTGTAAGAGGGAGCTAGCTTCCGAGTTTGAGATGAAAGACCTAGGACTGATGCACTACTTCCTAGGCTTGGAAGTCTGGGAGAGGCCAGGCGAGATTTTCCTTTCTCAAGGAAAATATGTCGTGAAGCTGCCAGAGAGATTTGGTACGGTGGACTGTAAGTCTGTGTCGACACCGATGGAACTCAACATTAAGAAGTTGAGTGGAAATGTTGTTGGGCCCGTGCTAGCAAATGCTACCGAATATCGACAACTCGTGGGGGCCCTTATGTTCTTATTGACCTCCCGTTCGGACGTATGTTTTGCAGTGAACACTTTGAGTCAACATATGGTTGATCCTCGTCACATTCACTGGATTGGTGCCAAGAATTTGTTGAGATATCTTCGGAGCACAATCAACCATGGCTTTGCAATGTGGTGGATCGCAAGAGCACATCTGGATGTTGCTTCACCTTGGGTTCTGCTTCGATATCTTGCATGAGCAGGAAGCAGAAGTCAATGGCTTTGAGCACCACTTAGGCCGAATACATTATAGTGAGTATGGCCTGTTGTGAAGTTGTTTGGTTGCGAAAGCTCTTCAATGAGTTGTCTAGGCATGTGCTAGATACCATCGTTATCCCCTGTGATAACCAAAGCGGGATTCATCTTTCTGAAAATCTCATGTTCCACGATTGATCCAAGTATATTAATATCAGGTACCACTTTGTCTGGGACATGGTACAGCGGGGCGCCGTAAGGCTCGATCATATAGGAACTGATGAGCAGGTCGCGGATTTTCTCACGAAGCCCCTGGGGAAGGTCAAGTTCCTAACCTTTCGTGAGAAGCTTGGGATCGTGGAAAGACCCTATTCTGAGGGTCCTAATTGAGTTGGACTATGAGCTCTGGGAGCTCCAGGGGGCTTGGGGATAGCTTCTTGGAGCTATAAGCACATACGAGGCTAGGCTTGTTGAACCTTGTTGTGTTTCTGCCCCACCGTTATGATATTGAGTTGGTTCGTCTCTCTTTGAGCTATGCCTCGCACACATCCTACCCTTGGAATTTCGGACTCATGGAAAGTACCTCTCATTTGTCCAATGAGGTGGGAAATGTGGATAGAGACCAATAGCAAGACTGATGGACGCATCGGAGATTGTTGTACTCTCTATGTCTAGAATGGCACGAGTCCAACACCTTGATCTAGGATAAAGTATGATGAGGTTCTTACCTCTAAACTGACTTCGGGTCAGTAAACTAACTTCGGGTTAGTATGAGACTCTTTCTGAGTCCAAGAGAGGTTTTTACCTCAAAGAAAGTTACGGAAGGATGACGCACGATGTTTTGTAAAAGTACACGATGGTACTGATGGATGGCACTTATGGACAGATGGAGTTCTCCCTAGTTGAGAGGGAGTGTTAATTTTGGGCAACTAGGTCCAATCTTCATGTTGCACTACTCAGATGACGATGGTCATATTTCTGTTGGATTCCTCTTCCGGAGAGGTGCAAGATTGATCTAAACATCATCTTGTTTGGATGAGCAAAACATTTATTTTGAATTTATTTTCCACATGTGCAAGGTCGGCCAGATTTGTAATGTAGGCTCACATGCCTAATAGATGTGTCACACACTCTCACTGAAGGATATAAATTGGAGAGACTTTGAGGTCATTTTCTCATCAACTCATCACACATTCTCTCATTGTGATCTGATTGGTTCGATAGCCTTTGGAGGCCTTTTTCGCCTCACACGTGTGGAGCGAAGTTGTTGCCTTCTGTAGATCTATTTAGGGCTTTCTGCTGTAGCGTTGACCAGTGTTGACCATGGGCAACCCTTGGTCGTTTGACCTCCAACATTTGCCAAAAATCTGATTTTAGGAGGCCGTACTGTTGGGCACTAAAATCCAGGAATTCCAGGTATTTGACTGAAGCCCTAATTTGTTGCGTTGCCTTTTCTGTTGCTGTCTGCGTTGCCTTTTCTGCGTTGACTTTGGGATGACTAGCTTTGACTTGTGATGAGCTGTCTTTGAGGGTTGTGGATGTGACACATGAAGGATTGGCTGACCGGGAAAGACTTTGTTAACTGAAGCATCCTGTTGATGGTCGTAATGCAACAATATCTCATATATCTTTGTTGGACAAAAGGAATTGTAAATCTTATCTATATTTGGCTTGTCTTCTATTGATCTATTATTGTGTTCTATCAGCGTTTTACTTTCATCTTTATGTGATTGCTATTTTGTATTAGGCCTAAGAAAGATTGAAGTAAAAGTGCATCAACCATAGAACACCATGGTTATCTAAATTTAACAGTTTGTACTACTCAAAGGTCTAGGTTCATGCCTTTGAACCAATACTCACCATGGTTTGGTATCCCTGTAGCATGAGATATGGTATGTACTAAGAATATGAAATTAACCCCTGCAATAATGGCCTTTTCTCCTTTCAAAGTGGTGGCAAACATATTTGTGAGCTGCTCATGAAAACCTACCTCCTCCACTCTTTGACAAAACCCTAAACAATTGACATCTTCAAAGCACTTTCTGATGAATGGTGAGGAGGTGATTTCATTACAGTTCGAGGGCTAAAACCTCAATATCTTTCCCCCTTTGTTGTATTTGCTTTTCTCTAATGGTGATGAATCAGCTTCCATGATGAAACCCTAGATCATAGGAGGGAAAAACAAGGAAGGGAGTAATGGGATAAAATGAGGGAGCTAGGGAAGGAGGATGGGAGTAGGAAAATTTAGGGAGATGAGCAAGGAAGTTAGAGACCTTAGGGAAGTGGAGGGAGATTAAAAGGATGAGGGAATAGGGCTAGGGAATTTTTACACCGGCCTATACTCTTGGCTGCCCAAAAAATTGTAATATTCCCAATTAGCTATCGAAATATTAATTTTGATTAATTTTGCCTTATATAGTTAAAATATAAGTAAAGTGGGTAAAAGGAGAATGTAACTCACTTAGGATAAAATGCATTCCCTAAAGTCACCTAGGAGACATAGCGTTGTGGTCAAGGTGGGACCAAGTGACAATGAAGGGGGTGACACACTTAGACAGCGTGGGCCAAAGAGAGGCAGTGTAAGCATGGTGGGGCCAAGAAGAGAGGGAGGCTCACCAAAGATAAATAGAGGGGAGGCTACCTCATTTGGATCATTGATGATTATGCATTTTGGAGATTGTCTCTAGACATTGAGCACGCTTACTGTTTAGCTAGTCTACACATACTGTTCAGTACACCGGGTGTCTCCGTGCGGAGATCCCAACCTCAGCCTCGGGAGACTTCGAGTGCTTGCTCGAGTGAGGAGTCCTACCACATTTTGCAGGGGGAGATCAGAGCTTCAGTCATTGAGGAGCATTCCTTGGAGGGACAGCGCAGTCTTGCAGAGGGAGGACGCAGTTCCAGTTGGGGAAGGTTCTGGATTGAGGTTATTTGGGTGGATTCAGACCAGAGGAATAGGGAAGGGATCAGCGCTTACCTATTGGAGACATTTTGCAGAGGGAGAGGTCATATTTTGGAGTGTTACCTTCAGGGTCAGCGTTTTCCCTTGAGGGATAGCATATTGCCTCAAAGGGGTATTTTCCGGGGTCAGCCATTCTTGAAAAGCTCTCTGGGCTTTTCTGGGTATTGGGAGAGGAGGCCATTCCCAGAGTTTCAGCATTTTCCGAGTTGGGGAATAGCCCCAATGACTCATTTCATTCCAGCAGTTACAGCAGCACGGCAGCATTTTCCAGCAGCTTGGAGATTACGCAGTTGATAGAGGGAGCAGCCATTCCACACATTGTTCTGAGTGTATTTCTACACTTCCTTGAGCAAGTCGAGGTGCCATCATTCTGATCACCTTTGTACTTTTCTTATTTCTCAGTATTAATAAAATGGCTTAGCGTTCTCCATATTGTGTATTTTGTATCGTGGTTTGTCGCTAGTTGTTGCATACCTTGTTTGTGTGCTTTATATTACTGTTTATTTCCCTTCGAGATATTACAGTGGTATCAAAGTTCATAGACCTGGCTCAGCCTGTGGAGCAAGTCGTCTATGACACCGAACGAGAAGCCGTACATTTGCTACAGGGGTAGGAAATATCGTGACCGAGAGCGTAGGTTGCAAATCACCTACGGAGAGGGTGACTGTGCTCCAGTAGTGGACGTAGAGCAAGAGGAACCGATGGCAGATGATAGAGATGCCGCGAAGGAGTTTGGGGAAATGCTCCTCAAGTCAGTACAGGATCTGTCAAGGCGGATAGAGGAGATGGGGCAGAGATTCACGGCCGCAGAGCCCAGACAACGTGAAACCCCAAGGGGTTTCCATATTGGAGAGGGATCGAGTACGTCCCATCATTTGCAGGGGCACTACGCAGCACAGCAGGTGGCATCCCATACACCCCCACATTCCACGATCCCCACTTTTCTGGTAGCAAATATAGGGGTGGGAGCACAGTAGGTGTAGGAGCCAGCCCACATGGGTGACTACTTTGTCGAGTACCCAGCCTATGGACAGGAGTTCAGAGATGCACTCACATTTCACGATTTTGTCTTGCTCAAGCGAGACAGTAGACCCCGCCATCATCATAGGGGGAACAGACATTCTCAGGACGGAGATATGCATCGTACTATGGGCAGGTTTCACTTGCCAACTTTTGACGGTTCGTCAAGCAGTTCGACAAAGGCATGGGTAGAGAAGTTGGATATATATTTCCAGCTCAATCGGATGGTGGAGACGAAGGCCATCAAGGTGGCAGCGCTGCATCTAGATGGCGAGGCCCAAGATTGGTGGTTCCACGGGATGGTTACACTTGGGCACTCGACAGTGACAGCTTATGCCGAGTTCACCCGGAGATTGATAAAGAGGTTTGATCGGAGGGATCCGGAGGAGCACTTTGTTGAGCTGACGAAGCTCAAGCAGACCGGGAGTCCGAACACATACATCTCAGATTTCCTGAGACTCTCAGTGATGGTGCCAGATTTATCAGCAGCACAGATGATCTACATGTTTATTGACGGGTTAGCAGAGCCTCTTCAGGGATTAGTCCGGTCCACTAGGCCAACCACACTTCATGATGCAGTTGGCAGGACTAGAGATTTACAGGATGCTTTACCTCGGACCAGAGCATCTTACCCTCAGAGGACGGCATTCCAGCCCAAGGGGAGGGACGTGAGGGCTCTGTCTCCAAAGGAGAACCAGAGTAGAGGACCGATAGATGATGAGACCGAGAGCGATCTGAGGAGGAAGAGACTGTGTTTCACCTGCCAGGATCCATGGGCACCACGACACCGTTGTGCCACAAGCAAGGCACATTACATTGAGGTCTTCTCCGAGAGCAGTGGAAAAGAGGATGAGTACGACGACATAGGTGCAGGGGTGAGCCATGCAGCGCAGAGGGAGGATCATCTACCACCCCCACCACCAGGAGCAGGGGGTGCATCTTTCGCATCTACCAGAGGAGCCCTTGCAGCCTTGCGAGGAGTTCCCAAGTATTTGACACTACGTGTCCGAGGTACGTTGCGAGGGCAGCGAGTGTCAGTATTAGTAGACAGTGGGGCAACCCACAACTTCATTGATGCACAAATGGTAGAGTGGAGAAGCATTCCGATGTAGAGTTTTGACAGGTTTTCAGTGTTGGTTCCAGGGGACCAGACCATGCAGTGTGCCAGATACGTCCCAGCGTTGGCAGTGACGACGGGCACTTACACACTGACCGACCCTTCTTCGTGGTGAACATTCCGGACACCAACGTGATATTGGGAGTGCAGTGGCTGCTCACTTTAGGCAAGGTCAACACGGACTAGGAGGCCTTGGAGATGGAGTGGAATGATAAGAAGACAGGGAAGCACAAGAAGATACAGGACATGCATACATACCCACCTCAGACAGTCTCAGCTCACCGGATGGAGGCAGACTTCCGGAAGGGAGATATAGAGTGGGCAGTAGAGCTACGTGCTTCAGAGGCAGGATCTACAAGGCAAGCCGTACACCCAGAGGTGCAGACCCTCCTTGATAGGTATGCTACAGTATTTGGGGAGATACTGCCAGGACAGCCACCGGATCGGGGATTTGAGCACACGATCGAGTTGGAGCAGGGCATACAGGCCGTCATCACTACACCCTATAGGCGCCCCAAGGCCTATCGGGACGAGATTGAGCGGGCTATCCATGAGTTACTGGCTCTTGGACACATTCAGCCCAGCACCAGTCCTTTCGCTTCTTCAGCAGTACTGGTGAAGAAGAAGGACGGCACATTGAGGATGTGCATTGACTACAGGGCCCTGAACAAGAAAACGATGAAGAACAGGTACCCTATCCCACGGATTGACGAGCTGATGGATGAGTTGAGGGGGGCACGGTGCTTCTCAAAGATTGATTTGAGATCCGGGTACCACCAGATTCGCGTGAGGGAGCAGGACATTCCCAAGACTGCTTTCAGATGTCACTACGGCCATTTCGAGTTTCTGGTGATGCCCTTTGGGCTAACCAATGCACCCTCCACCTTCTAGTTATGTATGAACCACATCTTCCGCAGTCATCTAAGGAAGTGTGTATTGGTATTCTTTGACGACATACTGATATATAGCAAGACATGGGAGGAGCATCTCCAGCACATAGAGGCGGTATTGCGCATTCTGGAGGAGCAGCAGTTCTATGCTAAGCTCTCCAAGTGCGAGTTCGGTTTGTCAGAGATGCTCTATTTGAGGCACATCATCGGGGTGGACGGAGTGAGGGTCCACGAGGAGAAGATCAGGGCCATCAAGGATTGGCCAGAGCCGAAGAACATGACAGAACTTCGAGGATTTGTAGGCATCTGCACCTACTACAGGAAGTTCGTCAAGGGATTTTCCCAACTTGCTGCACCCCTTACAGAACTGACCAAAGAGGGGGAATTCGGTTGGACGGATACAGTGCACAGGGCTTTTGACAGGCTCAAGGAGGTGATGAGCAGCTGTCCAGTGCTAGCATTGCCAGACTTCACGCAGCCCTTTGTTTTGGAGTGTGATGCGTCGGGAGAGGGTATAAGCGCGGTTTTGATGCAGGGAGGCCACCCCATAGCTTTTGAGAGCCGGAAGCTTCTACCCCATGAGCAGTTGTATGCCATATACGACAAGGAGATGTTGGCCATCATACATGCATTGGCCAAATTCCGGCAGTACCTGGTGGGCAGCAGGTTCAAGGTGAGGACAGACCACAACAGCGTCAGATTTTTCTTAGAGTAGAAGCAGTTGCAGGAGAGGCAATAGAAGTGGGTCAGTAAGATCCAGGCTTACGATTTTGACATCGAGTATGTCAAAGGGAAGAACAACGTGGTATTTGATGCGCTCTCACGCAGACCAACAGCATTGTCCCTGATGAGCTTAGACACGGATTGGAGGGCTCGATTGTTGGTGGAGTACTCCAAGGACTGTTTTTCCTGTGAGATTTTGGATGGGCAGGTGACGGATGACAGGTACAGGGTGATGGATGAGATCATCTATTATAAGGACAGGATCTTCTTGACTGAGGGCTCTCAGCTCAAGAAGAAGATATTGTAGGCTTCTCACGATTCTCCACTATCAGGCCATCAGGGAGAGGTTCTCTTGGAAGGGCCTCAAGGAGGACGTACTCCAGCATGTCAGGGAGTGCGAGGTTTTCCAGCGCAACAAAGAGGAGATGAACCATCCGGCAAGTTTATTGCAACCCCTTCCCATACCAGAGGGGAAATGGGAGAGCATTTCGATGGATTTCATCATAGGGTTGCCCACGGTGCAGGGCAAGGACTGCATATTTGTAGTCGTTGATCGACTGACAAAATATGCTCACTTCTTTGCTATATCCGCACATTACACAGCAGCACAGGTGGCAGAGCTATTCTTTCGGGACATTTTCAGGTTGCATGGTCTCCCAAAGACCATCGTCAATGACAGGGACAGCCGCTTCATGGGTGGATTTTGGCAGGAGCTTTTCCGTTTGGTGGGCACAAAGTTGACACCGAGCACTAGCTACCATCCTCAGATAGACGGCCAGACCGAGATAGTGAACAAGTGGCTGGAAGGCTATTTGCGTAACAATGTCAGTGGGAAGCAGCGGGCTTGGTTGAAGTGGCTGCACTTAGGGGAGTACTGTTACAACAACACTCATCACATGTCTATCGGTATGTCTCCATTTTATGCATTGTATGGATATCATGCTTTATCTTTTGTTGACATGATGTTTGGTGCCAGCAAGGCTCCTAGAGCCAAGGATTGGATCCAAGAAAGTCGGGACATCCTCCGAGCTCTCAACGACAACATGGCTACAGCACAGAACTAGCAGAAGTTGTATGCAGACGGGGGTCGGGTAGAGAGGCATTTTGAGGTAGGGGATTTGGTCTACCTTCGCTTACAGTCGTACCGACAGTCCACGCTAAATCAGAAGGGCGCTGAGAAGCTCAAACCACGCTTCTACGGTCCATACAGGGTGACACGCAGAGTAGGACAGGTTGCTTATGAGTTGGAGCTACCCCAGGGCAGCAAGATTCATAATATTTTTCACGTATCATGCCTGAAGAAGGCACTGGGACAGCAGGGGATGGTGACAGAGGAGCTTCCACCTACGGATGATGAGGGGCACTTGGTGTTACAGCCAGAGGCCATTATTGACACCAGAGAGAGACAGCTGCGGAACAGGACAATCCGAGAGTTCCTAGTGAGGTGGAGGAATTTACCGGATGAGGATGCCACTTGGGAGAGTGAGCAGATCTTACAACATCCATCATTACAGTTGCTTGAGGACAAGCAACATTTTGTCGGGGGAGACTATAATATTCCCAATTAGTGATAGCTAATTGGATATAGTTAAAAGATAAATAAAGTGGGTAAAAGGAGAATGTAACTCACTTAGGATAAAACGCACTCCCTAAAGTCACCTAGGAGACATAGCGTTATGGTCAAGGTGGGGCCAAGTGACAACGAAGGGGGTGACACACTTAGATAGCGTGGACCCAGCCAGTGCAGATGAGTTGGCAGCATGGGCCAAAGAGAGGCAGCGTAAGCATGGTGGGGCCAAGGAGAGAGGGTGGCTCACCAAAGATAAATAGAGGGGAGGCTACCTCATTTGGATCATTGATGATTATGCATTTTGGAGATTGTCTCTAGACATTGAGCACGCTTGCTGTTTAGCTAGTTTGCACATACTGTTTAGTACATCGGGTGTCTCCGTGCGGAGATCCCAACCTCAGCCCCAGGAGACTTCGAGTGCTTGCTCAGGTGAGGAGTCCTGACTCCTACCACATTTTGTAGGGGGGGATCAAAGCTTCAATCATTAAGGAGCATTCCTTGGAGGGGTAGCGCAGTCTTGCAGAGGGAGGATGCAGTTCCAATTGGGGGAGGTTCTGAATTGAGGTTATTTGGGTGGATTCGGACCAGAGGAATAGGGATGGGATCAGCCCTTACCTATTGGAGACATTTTGCAGAGGGAGAGGCCATATTTTGCAGTGTTACCTTCAGGGTCAACGTTTTCCCTTGAGGGATAGCGTAGTGCCTTAAAGGGGGTATTTTTCGGGGTCAGCCATTCTTGAAAAGCTCTCTGGGATTTTCTGGGTATTGGGAGAGGAGGCCATTCCTAGAGTTTCAGCATTTTCCGAGTTGGGGAGAAGCCCCAAAGACTCATTTCATTCCAGCAGTTGTAGCAGCACGGCAGCATTTTCCAGCAACTTGGAGATTACGCAGTTGATAGAGGGAGCAGCCATTCCACACATTGTTCTGAGAGTATTTCTACACTTGCCTTGAGCAAGTCGAGATGCCATCATTCTGATCACCTCTGTACTTTTCTTATTTCTCAGTATTAATAAAATGGCTCAACGTTCTCCATATTGTGTATTTTGTATCGTGGTTTGTCTCTAGTTGCTATATACCTTGTTTGTGTGCTTTATATTACTGTTTATTTCCCTTCGGGATATTACAAAAATGCAGCGAGTAGGGATAGGGTTTGGGGATAGGCCTTAGGGAATGAAAATGAGAGGGGTTTAGGGTTTTAGGGATGTATTTGGGTGTGAAGGAGGTTAGGGTATGGCAGGATAGGGATTCTAGGGTTTTCAAATTGGGAAAACCTAGTCTTCCAGAAAAGCGTAGCGTCGGAAGAAATCGCCAAGTTTTCCACCATAGGAATGAAGAAACTGAGTAAAAGAGGGTGTGGAGTGCTTCAACTTACTTGTTTTACCCTTGTGAAAGCTTGTGTTGAGCTTGGAGACCTTCTGCAACTCTTTAGAATCCTTTTAAGACAAAGTGTATCACCTCTGCAAAAGCGCAGCACCAGAAGGAAAAGCGCAGCGTGTGAAGGAAAAGTGCAGCGCCAGAGGTAGAACAGTAGTGTGAGATTGCAGACCACTTTTGGAGGCCTTCCTGTACTCCAAATTGAGCTCAGGATAGCTCATTGGAAATCTCTCTCTGTTTGCTACACAATGGACCCCTCAAGCACTTAAAATGATCAAGTATAACCCCTCAAAAATCAATTCTCCCAAGACTGGTCAAAAAATGCAGCATGGCCGAGGAAAAGCACATCGTGAGATTGCAGACCACTCTTGGAGGACTCCCTGAACTCCAAATTGAGCTCATGATAGCTCATTGGAAAGCCGTTTTTGTCTAGTTATCATTTGACTCATCAAGCGGGTCATGTGGACACTCTATGACAGAGAAAATGCATTTTCCCAAGAGTACTCCAAAAGTATAGCAACTCTCCTGTAGCAACTATATTTTGGGCATTTCTCCCAAATCATGACATTTTGTAATCTGATTTTTTTTACTTTTCTTTGGAACATTGAACTGCAGCTTTGGAACTTTAGAACATTTATTACACATATAAATATTAAAATTACATTTAAAAATCAAAATTCACTAAAGAAACTTGTCTTATTACCACTCTTCCAATTTGCCGGATTTTATGCATGAAATGACAGTTTTGGTGACCTTCAAACCCTAATGACCCAATGGAGACACTGAACTGAATGAGGTCATGGTGGTGATGACTAAAATGATGATGAAAATCTCTGAATGATGATAAACTCAGCTGAGTGATGATATGGACCAACATGTGAAAAGCTTCGAAGGAGTAGAAAATAGTCCTAGACCTAATACCCAGTGACCAATTTTTTTCTTGAAGACCTAATGAAACGACAAAAATTTAATTATGAGACCCTAACAAGACATGATGAGAGCCCTTTTGATTACTGGTGACAGGCTGTAGAGACTAACACTAACACCTGCTACTGTCATTAAGGGCTCCCGTAGCTCGTATGTGATCCAAGAGTTTGGGTACTTCAAGGATCTTGCCCCTTCACTGCAGTTCAAGGAACTACAGATCAATGTCGCCCCACCTCTTCTCTCGAGGCACATGAGCACTCATGGCAACATCATCATCATCCCCATCATTGTCCTTTGTTGCAGCAGCCTTCGAATCAGAATCTTCTTTGCCCTTCTTCTTATGAGGGCATTGTGTGGCAAAATGTCCCAATTCTCCACACCTGAAGCATCTGAACTTCGAGATGTCCTTCTTCCTTGTTGTCCCTTAAATGCGAGAGTCGCATCTTCCTCTTCCTCCTTGATCTTGATCCCCGTACTGCTGCTTCCCGCCTTGGTAAACCTCCTGATCTTTTCTTGTCGAAGAGCTGCCCACATCTCCTCCCAGTTTGGAAGAGTTGCTCTGCCCAAAATACCTGGGAGAGAGGTTCACCATTCTTCCGTGACTGCATTCAGGGCAGTCCTGACCATAAGTTCTTCATCAGGTGTAGCCCCTACAAAAGTCAGCTAATCTCGGATCGCTCACAATCTGATAAGGAAGGGGTCAATTTCCTCTCCCTTCTGCATCTGAAACAGTCTCAGTTGTTTCTCAAGCAACATCCTTTGCTGCACAGAGGTTCCCTCGTACATAGTGGTCAAGGAAGTCCACATTTCCCTTCTCGTGTTCTTCTCGGCGATATGTGGGATGACATGATCCTTGACTCTGTCCATGATCAAGCGGTTTGCCTTTACTTGAGCCTCCTCGTACTTCTTGAGAGGATCGGCATCAACAGGAACAACAACTGCATGCAAGACATGATCCTTGATGTGATCTTCATCCAAAACTGACAGGATCATGGCCTTCCAGATGACAAATTTGGATGCTCCATCCAACCTGTCCTGATCCCTCAGCCCATGTGCAGCCATCTTTGCTCAAAAAATTGTCGAAATGGTTCTCTTCTCCCACTTTTGTTGTTGCGCCAGAAAAACTCGGATCTCAGTTTCTTTGGCGCTAGAAGCACTCTAAGGAACAAGCTCCCCCTGAAACTCGACTTCCTTCACGGAAATCCTTCTGCCAACTAATGTTGAATCAGTTCTCTCTGATCACTCTTTGCTGTTGATCAACACTGGATCTAGGCTTCTTGGCAAGAAGTCTTCTGAGGAACTGCTTCCCTCTACTTTGCCACTGCCCCACTAGACACTGTTTTGCACCAACAAAAACAATACCCCACAAAAAACTACTGAAGAAAAACGAACTGCTCTTCCAGCCATGGAAACTGGAAAGAATGAGGCTCAAAAACTCTGTGTTGGCCTAGAAAACACTGTGTTGCCTCTACGCAGCTACACCATCACCCTAGTTGGTTGACGCAGGCTCTGCATGAGCCCCTCTTGTGACTGTGTCACCCTTCCTTGCCTCTTCTAGATCTGCGCTATCACTCGGGATAGCTGCTTTCCTGCAGCAAAATTTCCCCTTCGTCTCTTCGCTAATGGCTTCAGCTCTACTTGATCTGCAACAGCATTGATACCATGTGAAAAATTCTGAATCTACACCAAAAATCCTACAACAGTAAATCTGATTTGCATTACCTACTTGTCTTATTTCTATTACAAGTTATTTTTCTGAATATTCAGTAACTAATGCAAACACATTGCAGCCTACACAATTATACAGATCAAGTACTGAAAAATAAGTAAAACAATCAGACAAAGGACACATATTTTTCGGACAAATGTCCCCGGAAAAACCCAATGCGAAAAACCGTCGTAGCAGATCTGAGGGTTTATATTTTTATGCAATTTTTTTAATACAATCTAGGGTGCCAAATCTGGCTCACCCAACAAAGAAAATCCTCGGCAAAAGTACCTCTATCCGAAGACATATTTTGGCAGATCTAGCGCCAGAACGAAGAAACCCCACAGGTGACTGTGCAGTCCCCAGTGTTGTGCAGCGATCGCTGCAGCTAGCTCTGTGTTGAGACTGTGCCACCTCTCCTAGTGGTTGTGTCACCCTCTCTGTGAGCCTTCCCAGCTCAGAAATCAATCTGCCCCACAGAAACCCCAGTGCAGCTGCTCAAGTGATTGTGTGTTAATTTTGGGCAACTAGGTCCAAACTCCATGTTGTGATGCTCAGATGACGATGCCAATATTTTTATTGTATTCCTCTTTTGGAGAGGTGCAAGATCGATCTAAAAATCATCTTGATCGGATGAGCAGAACATGTATTTTGAACTTATTCCACATGTGCAAGATCGGCCTGTTTTATCCCACATGCATAAGAGATGTGTCACACACCCTCACAGATGCCTATATATTGGAGAGACTTGGAGTTCATCATACACACACACACATTTTGGTGGAGGCATTTTCTTCTCTCTTGGATGATGATGGAGCAGCGTTCTTGGTTCTATGTCTAGGGTTTCTTGGTGCAACGTCTTGGTGGAGTATTCTTGATGAATCATCTTGGGGTTGTGTGACATGTGGGTGGCTGACCTTATGAAGATTTTGTTGGTTGAAGCATCTTGTTGATCATCATAACGCCACCATTCTTTATCTCTCTTTTTGGCTTGTCTTCCATCGATCTATTGGTATGTTCTATCTGCATCTTACTTTCATTGTGCCCTATAAGGTCAAAGTATATTTGCATCTAAGCATAGAACATCTTCAGAATTCAACATGGTATCAGAGCTAGGAGAAGACAAAGCCCATCTAGTTGATAATCTAGGGCAGCGTGATAAGGATTGTTTTCAGGTAACCAAGCTGTTGAAAGAAGGTCGAGTTAGAGACAATTATTTCAGGTCTATTGAAGCATGGAAGAAGCCCTAATCTTCAGCGTGGAAGAAGCCCTAACCTTCAGCGTGGAAGTAGAGCCTAGCCGCAACTATAAGACAGTGTGGGCATTTTTTTTGTAGCGGAGGCTAGAAGACAGCGCGGGCAATTTTTTTGTAGCGGAGGCTAGAAGACAATGAATGTATTGAACTCTCGACAGCAAGGAGCTCTCGTGACAACTCGGTAGTATTACAGTGATTGTCGGGAGAATAAAGTGGAGCCGAAGTTGCTGACCAAAATCAGAGGTTGAGCTCAGGAAATTGCCGAGGGAAATCCGCGAGATCACGAGAGTGGGATAGTCAATCTCATCGGGGCTGCTGGATTCATGCGGTTGAATTCAAAAACCATGTTCTGCCCACACGTGCCTATGCATGGTGCCTATGCACGACAGTATGAAGGTCCATCAAAAATGTCTACAGTGGACAAATTCCATGTAAAATATATATTAATAATTCATGGCGCCCAGTCAAATAGTGGTGAGTCAATATTTGGCATTTGTAATACTTCAGTTATCCGCAATTCTGGGCAGAATTGAGAACTGTATTTTATATTGACCGACGTGGGACATTTAATGTGTCGTTGTGGCAGTTGAGAACACACGCAACAAATTTCTATTGTAAGTGGTATCTCACACAGGCGTTGATGTGGTTGAATGCTTGTAATGATTGGCCACACAAATCGTGGAGAGTGCCCTAGGTTGCAGAGAATTCGAGCTCTTGATAAAATCCGGTATTCGCAATTGAGATTCCATAAATCGGGGGCCAATCCACAGTGACAACAGAGGATCGTCGTGATTTAATTGAGGTGATTGTGGTTATTTTTGGGAAAATCGGGATTGTCAAAAGCATACCACGTAATTATTCTTCCAGCCAAGCCATATGTGCCAAGATCGAATCGCAAGTTGTGTATGGTCGAAGTAATTCTGGTAACGGTCGCCATTCCTGTAGCAGAGATTCTTTAGAGACCAAGGTTGTACAGTGCACTCGACATCTTACCACAATCCAGCAATAGAGATCAGCCACCTCACTTGTGAGAGGTTCCTAGTTCTGTTAAGGACAAATTTACGATTCCCTGTATTAAACATGACACGTTGGATCAATATGAGTACATGTAGACTTTATTGGGCCCTACACATATTGACCAACTGGAACCTGCTGCCGAAATAGACTATGAGTGCGCATCTAAATTGCTACAAAATCTGAACGTGTAAATTACACAGTTCGTGTGTTCTGCGATCAGAATATTTCGGCGCATACCTAATTATAGGAGTGTGATTGGGTATTGATGAGTGTATCTGAATGCTAGAGTGTGACTTGTTGTATTTTACACTGTGATATGGTGCAATGGTGGTTGCTAGTGCCTTGGCAACAAGCAGAGCAATAAAATAGACAGAGTACGCATGGTTTTAATGTAGGAGATGCTAGTATTAGTGCATTCTTGTAAACCATATGCTGAAGATATCCTTGTATTGGCAAGTCTAGTAAGCAAGCTAATCATCTTAAAGAAGCAAGGGGACTATTAGAAGGCAGAGATATGAAGACCCTATGAACAGTGCTTATGATATGGAAAATCACTGTTAGAGGGCACTCTGATATAGGCCTATGTTCAATGACATTGGAGGAGCACTGTCATTGATAGAAGGAAGATTGATCAGCTGATATGTGTGAGTATATCTAAAGTAGGAGAGGACCTTGTGAGCAGATGAGGCAGAGGTATTGGAGCAGCAGTACTCTTTGCAGGTAGAGGAGGTAGAGGTATTGGAGCAGCAGTACTCTCTGCAGGTAGAGGAAATGCCTGGTACATCAAGGCCAAGAGTCCAAAGGGATGTAAGTGAAGTACATCTTCATCAAGTAAGTCACTTTATTTGTTCTTGTTATGTAGGAAGATATGGATAGTGACATATGGCAGAATCTATATATGATCTTGATCTGTGATATCTTCGAGGCATATGAAAATTCATATATAACCATGAATTTTGATATCTTCGGTTTTGTCAGGCAGTGATGAATATGATAGTGATATGTATGAAAATAACAAAATATGATACCTGTCAAGATGCATGACAGATATATGGCAGTATATGGCTACGATTCTTGTATGGCCTTGACAGTGGAAGAATAAGATTCAGGCCCATGATTTCAAAGCCCCTTCCAAGGTGGTGTCTGGGATGCCCGCATTCAAAATAATCATTTGTCAAGGTTGCAACAAAGGAAAGCTTAGGGGACTTTTCTTCATTCCTAAAGTGTCACAAAGACATCTGATACACTCTGACTTATCTGATATACTACTTGTGAAATCCTTGAGAGGATGTTCTTATAGATGTCTTCCCTCACAAGAGAAGTTGGCATTAAGTGGGAGACTACAACTATATATGCTCCTGAGCTAATATTGTTGTTGGAAGAAAGAAGAGAAGACTCTCATGGCTCAGAGGCATATGGCGCCAAAGCGGGACATTCTGGAAAAGCAAGAAGCCATATAAATACCAAGGGTATCTAGCTGCCATAAGTATAATATGAGCCTGGATCATTTGAAGAAATAGTTAAGCATCAAGTCTGGAAGGATGTTATACTCAAAGAGTACGAGTCTATTATGAAGGATGATGTATGGGATATGGTCCCGAGACTGGAGGACAAAGCTGTTGTCACCTTGATATGGCTCTATAAGATCAAGCATGGATCTGATGGGAGTGCTGAAAAGTACAAGGCAAGATGTGTTGCCTGAGACTTCCCTCTAGGAAGGCATTCATTATGATTGCACCTGTGATCCATTATTACCCTTGCTGCTACGCAAGGATGGAATCTTCATCAGATGGATGTGAAGACCACCTCTCTGCATCGTGCGATAAAAGTATGTAGAGCAACCTCCACGGTTCGAAGTCCAGGATCAAGACACCCATGTTTGCAGGTTGAAGAAAGCCCTCTATGGGTTGAAGCTAGCCCCCAGGGCTTGGTACGAGAGGATAGATAGCTACTTGATGAAATTGGGCTTCACTCGTAGTAATGATGATCCGAATCTTTACTTCAAGGTTTATAGAGAAAATCCTCTCATTCTGGTTCTCTATGTGGACGATCTCTTCCTGACAGGTGTTGATCCTCTCATCCATCAGTGGAAGAGGTAGCTCCCTTCCGAGTTCGAGATGAAGGACCTAGGACTGATACATTACTTTTCCTAGGCCTGAAGGTCTGGTAGAGACCTGGCGAGATTTTCCTCTCTCAAGGTATTGTGAAGTTGTTGGAAAGATTTGGAATGATGGACTATAAGTCCATGTCTACACCGATGGAGCTCAAATTTAAGAAGTTGAGTGAAAGCGTTGTTGGGCCTGTGCTAGCAAATCTTACTGAGTATCGTCAACTCGTAGGGGCCCTGATGTTCTTAGGGAACGTCCGTCTAGACGTATATTGTGCAATGAACACTTTGAGTCAACACATGGTTGATCCTCATAACATTCACTAGGTTGGTGCCAAGAAACTCTTCAGATATCTCTGGGGCACGATAGACCATCAGTTGAGATACACTGTCGGGAGTTTGAGACTCCGTGGATATATTGATGCCGATTGGGCTGGCAGTGTGGTGGATCGCAAGAGCACATCTGAATGTTTCTTCACACTTGGGTTTGCTTCAAGCAAGAAGCAGAAGTTGGTAGCTTTGAGCACTGCTGAGGCCGAATATATTGCAGTGTGTATGGCCTGTTGTGAAGACACTTGGTTGCGAAAGCTCTTCAATGCGCTGATTGAGCATGTGCTAGATACCACCGTTATCCTTTGTGATAACCAGAGGGGGATTCATTTGTCAGAGAATCCCGTGTTCCACGATCGATCCAAGCATGTTGATGTCTAGTACCACTTATTTGGGATATGGTACAGTGAGGCGCTGTAAGGCTCGATCATATAGGAACTAATGAGCAAGTCGCGGATATTCTCACAGAGCCCTTGGGGAAGTTCATGTTCCTAAACCTTCCGTGAGAATCTTGGAATTGTGGGACGACCCTATTTGGATGGTCTTGTTGGACGATGAGCTCTGAGAGCTCCAGGGGGGCTTTGGGGATAGCTTGTTGGAGTTATGAGCAACCACAGGGCTAGGCTTCCCAAACCTTGTTGGTCTACTTCCGCACCATCGTGATGATATTGAGTTGGTTTACCTCTCTTTGATTTGTGCTCCGTATGCATCCTACCCATGGAGTTTCGAACTCATGGGAAGTACCTCTCATTTGGCCAATGAGGTGGGAAATGTGAATATAGACCATAGCAAGACCGATGGATGCATCGGAGAATGTTGTACTCTCTATGTCTAGGATGGCACGTGTCCAACCACTTGATCTGGGATCAAGTCTAGCGAGGTTTCGGACCTCCAACTAACTTCAGGTTAGTATATGACTCTCTCGAGTCCAAGAGAGGTTTCGGACCTCCAACTGACTTTGGGTCAGCTAAACCAACTTCGGGTTGGTGTGTGACTCCTTTGAGTCCTATAGAGGTTTCGGACCTCTGAAATGACTTCGGGTTAGTCATGAGTGATGTCTTTGTGACTCACCTTTTGTTTTGAAATAAAGAAGCCAGCGAAGCAAGTTACAGCGGAATGACGCACGATGTTTGGATGGCACTGGTGGACGGAGTTCTCCCTAGTTGAGAGGGAGTGTTCATTTTGGGCAACTAGGTCCAGACTCCATCTTGTGATGCTCTAATGACGATGCCAAATTTTTTATTGGATTCCTCTTTCGGAGAGGTGCAAGATCAATCTAAAAATCATCTTGATCGAATGAGCAAAACATGTATTTTGAAATTATTCCACATGTGCAAGGTCGACATGTTTTATCCCACATGCATAAGAGATGTGTCACACACCCCCACAGATGCCTATATATTGGAGAGACTTGGAGTTCATTTTACACACACATTTTGGTGGAGGCATTTTCTTCTCTCTTGGATGATGATGGAGCAGCGTTCTTGGTTCTGCGTCTAGGGCTTCTTGGTGCTACGTCTTGGTGGAGTATTCTTGATGAATCATCTTGGGGTTGTGTAACATGTGGGTGGCTGACCTTATGAAGACTTTGTTGGTTAAAACATCTTGTTGATCGTCGTAACGCCACCATTCTTTATCTCTGCTTTTGGCTTGTCTTCCATCGATCTATTGGTATGTTCTATCTGCATCTCACTTTCATTACCCCGTAGAAGATCAAAGTATATTTGCATCTAAGCATAGAACATCTTTAGAATTCAACATTGCATCACCCTCTCTAGCTCTGCGTCACTCATGCGTGAGCCCTGTTGGCTCTGCGTCACCCTCTCTGAGCTGCGTTATCCCTCTTGGTGCTGATCTACCTCTCTGCAATTGTATTCTCGGCCTTGGATGAAAATCCCGCTGCCGAACAGCCCCTCACTGCACTAAATTACTCAGATCTGATCTTCATCCGAGCATTGCTCCGTCAAAATAATTCAATCTCTAAATTCAGTCTCTGTGTGTTTTCTCCAACTAACCCCAAGCCTTTCCTTTATACTTTTATTGTTGATGAATCGACGATCGTGATCTAATCTCTAATCGACGGCAAAGATTAGAAAAGACTTGATCTTCATCACTTAGAACATTCTCACTCACATGTTAAATTACTTCACTTTAATTATTTAATTTCCCTAAGTTTAGACTTAGGGTCCCCATTAAAATAATTAATTATTTGAATAACTTAAGGCTCTGGGTGGAATTTCTCCAAATGATTTCTGGGTCTTAAAGATCTCATGTGTCCTAGCCCCTCCACAAAGTTTCCGAGCTAGAGGACATCTGATGCTAAGCAAAAAATCAACAGCCCGTGTTCATCATGGGAGATGGACATCTTGCAGTGATAGTTGGCAGCCCTCCATGCCCTATGTTGGTCTTCATCGAAGTAGCACAGGAATACCATAGTGGGCTAGAGTCCCTGAGTAGTTGAGGAGTAGCAGTGGACGGATTGAGAGTTGTTCACAAGTGGAGTGTGAACTCGACAAGAGTCTCGATGTGGTGTGCCTTGTACGGACGAAGGGACAACTAGAGAGTAGATTGGACAGTTGAGATTCAGTGGCGAGTTGGACTTGGAGCATTGATAGAGGTAGGAGTTGCAAATCGGGAGCCAAAGGACCGAGCAAGTACAAGGTAAGACCGAGAGGAGCTGAGATATTGCACTACAACCAGATGACCTGAGTATCTTGTTTGTATCTTGTACAAGTGGATTATGAGGGCCATTATCCCTAGTACAAGAGCCCTAGATTGTTGTATTATATATTGTTAATATAACGAACGTGGGTTGAAAAATTATAAAGTTGTTTATATTCTGTACATATGTGATTTATTGTTATTTATATTCCGCTGTTCAGAGTAGATTTGTTGAGATTCTTGGTTTGGTAGCATCAAATATTTTTAGACTCTATCCTATACCCAAGGTCGTGGAAATTTGTTAATTTTGGGCAACTAGGTCCAAACTCCAAGTTGCATTGCTCATATGATGATGATTATATTTCTGTTGGATTCCTCTTTGGGAGAGGTGCAAGATTGATCTAAAGATCATCTTGTTTGGATGAGCAGAACATATTTTTTTATTTTATTTTCCACACATGTGCTAGGTCGACCAGATTTGTAATGTAGGCTCACAAGCCTAATAGATGTGTCACACACCCTTACTAATGGATATAAATTGGAGAGTCTTGGATATCATTTGCTCATCATCTCATCACACATTCTCTCATTGTGATCTGAATGGTCCGATAGCTTTTGGAGACCTCTTTCCTTCACACGAGCGAAGCTGAAGCTGGGGAAATCTACGGATCTGTTTTAGGGTTGTTTGTTGTTCATTGACCAACATTCACCGTGGTCAACCCTTGACCGTTTGACCTCCAAACGTTACTGAAAATCCGAGTTTTGAAGGTCGTATAGTTGGGCACAAAAATCGAGGAAAAAGGAGCAGGTTGACCGAAGCTCTAAATCTACAGCATTGACTTTCTGCGTTGACTATGGTTGACCAGCGTTGAGTTTTCTTTTAGGGTTGTGTCTAACATTTTGGAGGGTTAGCTGATATGATATTGAGAAAGACTTTGTTCGCTGGTGCATCTTGTTGACTGTTGTAACGCACACTATCCTATACCTTTGTTGGACAAGAAGAAATGTAAAATCTGATCTATATTATTGACTCGTCTTCTGTTGATTTATTATTGTGTTATATCAGCATTTTACTTTCATGTTTATGTGATTGCTAAATTGAATCAGGCCTAAGAAAGATGGAAGTAAATTTGCATTAAGCATAGAACACACCATGGCTATCTAAATTTAACATGGAAACAGAGCTGAGGTGAAGACAAAGCCCAAGCTAGTGTGAAAAGCAATCACCGAAGAAGAAATCCTATCAAGGACCAATGGCCTCCTCAACCTATAAGGGTTTCAAGTTTGATGATAAATTTACTGATAAGTCTGATTATCGTGCATGGAAGATGACAATGGATTTGGCATTAGAATATCAGGATGTCATGGACTATGTCCAGGGGAAGATTCATGAGCCTCCATCAAATGCACCTGCTGCCACAAAGACGAAGTATAGAAAAGGCGAAATCAAAGTAAAGATGATTATCCGAGATTCTATTCATAAGCATTTGGTTGCTTACATTTCTGAGCTGAGCACATCTAAAGAGATGTATGATAAGCTAGTAGGCATGTTTAGGGCTAGCAATGCTAATCAAGTTATTTTCTTCAAGAATCAATTGAAGAATATCAAGAAGGGCAAGGATGAATCCATTCAATCCTATTTTATGAGGCTCACTGACATCAAGAACAATCTTCTAGCTATTGGAGAAGAAATAGTTGATCGAGAGATGGTTCTCATTGTGCTTGGAGGTCTCCCCCGTGATTGATGGACTGTAAGATGAAATATCACTATTCTTAATAATAATGTGACTCCTAATTTTGATGAAATATTGACGAGATGTACTCAAGAGGAGACAAAAATGATGGAGAGAGATCATCCTTCTAATGGAAATGGAGGTGACCCTACTACCTTCACCGCTCATGCAAAGAAGAGGAACAATGGTGGTCCGAGAAATCAAAACCATGGAAAAACAAGACCCAAAGGAAAGAAGGGAAGATGTTACACTTGTAACAAGTTTGGTCACTATGCAATAGAGTGCCCTAATAGAAGGGACTCTCCCAAGGATGATGACAACAACAACTCCACGGGGAATGGCAATGAAAGAAACAACAGGTTCAAAGGAAAAAGGAAGTCTCCCTCTAATCGTAGTCGAAATGGGCAACCTTTCAAGAGGTCAAGAAATTATAGGTACGATGAGTCTAATGTTGTAGATAATAAGAGAAATGAATTTATTCTTGTATCTTCCCTCTCCGTTGCATCTCCTCTCGACACCATGGATGTCTGGTTGATTGATAGTGGTGCTTCAAGGCACCTCACTGGTTATAAAGAAGCCCTCTCTGATTTGATTAACAAGGATACTAATCTAGAAATTGTCCTTGGAGATAATGCCACCTATCCCGTGAAAGGGGCAGGGACTGTGACCCTTCATTTATCTCAAGGTCAAATCCTTCGTTTACAAGATGTGTTGTACGTACCTGATTTGAAGAACCTTGTGTTTATTTCGGCAATGGAAGACAAGGGGTTCAAGGTGGCATTCGTTGATGGAAAGGTATGTATCTGGAAGAAGAACTTCAAGGAAGCTCTTACTATTGGTTTTAGAGTTGATACACTCTATCAAGTTGGAGGAAGTCCTTTGGGGGCTATGTCATATGATACAACGCTTCAAACAGAGTTATGGCACCAGAGGTTTGCACACCTTCATTACAAAGCCCTTTCCGAAGCAAGGAAGGTGGTGACAGGGATACCCGAATTTAAAGATGATCATAAAGGTATATGTCAGGGTTGTGCCGAAGGGAAGCATACAAGGGCACCATTCCCCTCAAGTGTCACAAAGACAGCTAATATCTTGCAGTTGATACATTCTGATTTATCTGGTATGCTGCACATGACATCCTTGGGAGGATGTTCCTATTACATGACTTTTACAGATGACTTCTCCCGTAAGACCTAGATATATTTCTTGAAGAAGGACGAAGCATTCCAATGGTTTCATTCCTTCAAGGCCTTGGTGGAAAATCAAACCGAGAAGAGAATCAAAGTTTTGAGGACCGACAATGAGACTGAGTATGAGTCAAATGAGTTCAATGACTTTTGCAGAGACGCTAGCATTAAGAGGGAGACCACAATTATGTATACTCCTGAACAAAATGGTGTTACTGAAAGAAATAACGGGACCATTATGGAAGTGTCTCGCACCATGCTATGTGACCAAGGTCTTCCGAGGTTTCTATGGGGAGAAGCTATGAATATTGTTGTGTACGTTCAAAATAGATGCCCACATTCCGCTCTGGCCTCCAAAACTCTCGAAGAAGTTTTCTCTGGTAAGAAACTCGATGTTTCTCATTTTATAGTTTTTGGTTGTCATGTTTACTTTCATGTGCCGAAAGAAAAGAGAAGCAAGTTGGATGCTTCTGGAAAGAAGGGAATGTTTGTGGGCTACAGTGAAACTTCGAAGGCATATAGAATCTATGTGCCTGGTCTTGAGAAGTGGAGATAGGCCACGATGTCACCTTCGATGAAGATGTTGCCCTCGAGAAAGTGAGAAATCTTCCTAGCTCCAAGGAAGACGAAGAAGATGAAAAAGCATGGAAGCAGGAAGAGCCGAAGGATGAACAGATGCCTAATGTTGAAGGACCTATGGATCCTATCGATCCACCTCCTTCAAATAAGAGAACACCCTCATGGCTCAGGGATACTCTCGAAGATGTCGAGAGACATATTGCCCCAAGGGGGACATTCCGTGAAAGCAAGAAGCCGAATAGATACCAAGGGTATCTAGCAGCCATGAGAACAATTATACAATCAGAGCCTAGATCATTTGAAGAAGTTGTAAAGCATCAAGTTTGGAAGGATGCTATGCACGAAGAATATGAGTCCAATATGAAAAATGATGTCTGCGAAGTGGTCCCGAGACCGAAGGACAAATCTGTTATCACCTCGAAATTTCTCTATAAGATCAAGCATGGATCTGATGGAAGTGTTGAAAATTACAACGCAAGGTTTGTTGCCCAAGGCTTCTCTAAAAAGGAAGGCATAGATTATGATGATATATTTGCACATGTGGCCCGCTATACGACCATCTGATCTATCATTGCCCTTGCTACAATGCAAGGATGGAGTTTCCATCAGATGGATGTGAAGACCGTTTTTCTGCATGCTTCTATAAAGGAAGAGGTGTATGTGGAGCAACCTCTAGGGTTCGAAGTGCAAGATAGAGACACTTATGTATGCAGGTTGAAGAAAACCCTCTAAGTGTTGAAGCAAGTCCCCAGGGCCTCATTCGAAGTAATGTTGATAGAGAAAAGCCTCTCATTCTAGTTCTCTATGTGGACGATCTCTTCTTGACAGGTGCTGACCCTCTCATTCATCAGTGTAAGAGGGAGCTAACTTCCGAATTTAAGATGAAAAACCTAGGACTAATGCATTACTTCCTAGGCTTGGAGGTCTGGCAGAGGCCAGGCGAGATTTTCCTTTCTCAAGGAAAATATGTCGTGAAGTTGCTTAAGAGATTTGGTATGGTGGACTGTAAGTCTGTGTCGACACATATGGAACTCAACTTTAAGAAGTTGTGGAAACGTTGTTGGGCCCGTGCTAGGAAATCCCACCGAGTATCAACAACTCGTGGGGTCCCTGATGTTCTTCATGAACTCCTGTCCAGACGCATGTTTTGTCGTGTATACCTTGAGTCAACATATGGTTGATCCTCATCACATTCACCGGATTGGTGCCAATAATCTATTGAGATATCTTCGGTGCACAATCAACCGTGGGCAAAGATACACAGTCGGGAGTTTGAGACTCCATGGATATACTAATGTCGATTGGGTTGGCATTGTGGTGGATCGCAAGAGCACATCTGGATGTTGCTTCACCATGGGTTCTGCTTCGATATCTTGGATGAGCAAGAAGCAAAAGTCGATAGCTTTGAGCACCGTTGAGGCCGAATACATTGAAGCGAGTATGGCCTATTGTGAAGCTGTTTGGTTGCGAAAGCTCTTCAGTGAGATGTTTGGGCATGTGCTAGATACCACCGTTATCCTTTGTAATAACCAGAGTGGGATTCGTCTTTCTGAGAATCCTATGTTCCACAATCGATCAAAGCATATTGATATCAAGTACCACTTTAACCGAGATATGGTACAACATGGCGTCATAAGGCTCGATCATTCTGGAACTGATGAGCAGGTCGCTGATATTCTCACAAAGCCCCTGGAGAAGGTCAAGTTCCTAACCTTCCATGAGAAGCTTGGAATCGTGGAAATACCATATTCTGAGGGTCCTGCTTGAGTTGGACTATGAGCTATGGGAGCTGCAGGGGGCTTGGGGATAGCTTCTTGGAGCTATAAGCACACACGGGGCAAGGCTTGCCGAACCTTATTGCGCTTCTGCCCCACCGTTATGATATTGAGTTGGTTCACCTCTCTTTGATCTATGCCCCACACGCATCCTTCCCATCGAGTTTCGAACTCGTGGGAATTACCTCTCATTTGGCCAATGAGGTGGGAAATGTGGATAGAGATCAATAGCAAGACCGATGGACGCATCAGAGATTTCCGTACTCTCTATGTCTAGGATGGCACGTGTTCAACACCTTGATCTGGGATCAAGTCTGATGAGGTTCTTACCTCTAAATTGACTTCGGGTCAATAAACTGACTTCGGGTCAGTAAACTAACTTCGGGTTAGTATGTGACTCTTTTTGAGTCTATTGAGGTTTTATCCTCTAAACTGACTTTGGGTCAGTAAACTAACTTCGGGTCAGTATGTGACTCTTTTGAGTCGAAGCTGACTTCGGGTCAGCAGAGCGTGATGTCTTTGTGACTCACTCTCCTTGTTCTATTTGCAACGAGAGCTAGCAAGGCAAGTTACGGCAGGATGACGCACGACGCTATATGATGGTACACGATGGTACTAATCTCTGGATGGCACAGGTGGATAGATGGAGTTCTCCCTAGTTGAGAGGGAGCGTTAATTTTGGGCAACTAGGTCCAAACTCCAGGTTGCACTGCTCATATGATGATGATTATATTTTTCTTGGATTCCTCTTTCGGAGAGGTGCAATATTGATCTAAAGATCATCTTGTTTGGATGAGCAGAACATATTTTTTTATTTTATTTTCCACACGTGATAGGTCAACCAGATTTGTAATGTAGGCTCCCAAGCCTAATAGATGTGTCACACACCCTCACTGATGGATATAAATTGGAGAGACTTGGAGATCATTTGCTCATCATCTCATCACACATTCTCTCATTGTGATCTGAGTGGTTCGATAGCCTTTGGAGGCCTCTTTCCTTCACACGTGCAGAGCTGAAGCTGGGGAAATCTGCGGATATGTTTTAGAGTTGTTTACTGTGCGTTGACCAGCATTGATCGTGGTCAACCCTTGACCGTTTGACCTCCAAACTTTGTTGAAAACCCGATTTTTGAAGGTTGTACAGTTGGGCACAAAAATCGAGGAAAAGGGAGCAGGTTGACTGAAGCCCTAAATCTGCATTGTTGACTTTGGTTGACCAGCGTTGACTTTTGATGAGTTATCTTTGAGGGTTGTGTGTTTCATTTTGGAGGGTTGGTTGATTTGATGTTGAGAAAGACTTTGTTGGTTGGTACATCCTGTTCACTGCCATAACGCACACTATCCTATATGTTTTCTAGACAAGAAGAATTGTAAAATCTTATCTATATTATTGGCTTGTCTTCTATTGATCTATTATTGTGATCTATCAGCATTTTACTTTCATGTTTATGTGATTGCTAAATTGGATCAAGCATAAGAAAGATTGAAGTAAATTTGCATTAAGCATAGAACACACCATGGCTATCTAAATTTAACAAAATTCAACAAAAATCTCCCTCCCAAGACAACTCACTCCACTAAATATCCATTTCGTCCAAGAGAACAGTACAAGAGGGCTGATGCACACTTCTTAAGAGAGACAGAAGTGTGATGAATGTGTGATGATATAAATGAAAGTAATTTCCCTTTATTTATATTAAGGCAACCAAGTCACTTTTTATAATTTTATAAGTAAAAGCCTTAAACGTTTGATTGAGTGTTAAACTAGACCTAAAGGTCACAAGCCGACCTTAAGATAGCTTTAAAACAAAACAGATAGATCAAAATCTCCCACTTGTGTTGAAATAAATACTCTCCATCTTGACATCATACTCCTAAAATGGACAATCTCCATCAAGCAAGTGACAAAGTGGCCCATGAGTGCTCCTCACTCCAAGGAAATCATCAATGCACATGCGTGCATCTCCAAATAACATCTCCTCCACCATGACATCATGTTCATGAAGTCTCACATCACCTTTTTAGGTCATGTGGGATAATATGGCAAGTTATGAGACAATTGTTGGCATTTGGACATATGATGTGCTAGCCCTCCTAAGTCATCTCATTGATCTCCATCATCTAGGCACTGGAACAAGGCAACATCCATCAAAAAGGGTCAAGGCCATCCTAGGTGCATCTTGGGTCCATCTAGGCACATCATCAAATAAGCCAACAACTTGGCTTCCTAGTACTCCATTTCAACATCTAGAGGTGTCGCAAGGAGCATGCAATCATGTGGAGTCTCCTCAATGCCCCACGTCCATCTCATGAAGGAGACGTTGGGGCTACAAGGTCATACCTTCTATTAAGAATGGGAAAAACGTCCTCTGAATGGTGCTCGATAACTGTAAATTCTTCCTTCAAAGGATCTGTGTTGCTTGAGTAATGAACCACCTAAAACATAACCTCAAGATAACATCGTTATGGAAAAAAACATTAAAGTATCATAGTAGACCATATTTAAGTTAGGGGCATAAAAATTGTTAACACAAACCTTGCATTCCAATGTTTTTCCAAGTCAGGAATTGTAAGCAAGTTACCACATGTATTAGGGATGATTGGAAATAAGACATTTCACAAATAGACCCATAAATCCATAGGTGCATGTGATAATGGTGGTAATGGAGTGGGCAAGACTTCAAGGAAGTTGACCATAAACATAGTTCCAACTGAAGGAGGTCCAACATCTCTAAGTGATATAATGAGAAAAGGGAGTAATTGTGCAGGCATGAGTTACCCCTTTCCTCAACCTATTTTTTCCACCCCTCAAGTTCATCTTTTACATTGATGAATTATCTTTCTTTATTGCATAGCTTAGGAGACCAAGCTTTCTTTAGGTTTTTCCAATACGCCTAAAAAATGTAGCAAATTTTCTCTAATCAAAGTTACGATGCTTAGGATTTTCCCATGTGCTTACTATTCCCCAACCATATTCTGCATTTTTCTTTCCTTTAATTCTGGTTTCATATGCTTATATCATTCTTTTAGGTGCGTCAATCTCTTAGGGCAAATTTTCGAACCTTGACTCAGAGATGAGGATATAGGGTGTCAGTGCCAATGACAAATGACAATAAACCAAAGAATGGATGTTAAGTAAGTATGGATTAGCTTGGGCATGCTACTTTAATCAGTGCCTCCTATTAGTAACCCTCTAGAAGGAAGGACCTCATGGGAGGTCACACTCGACTAGGGGGAAAGGATAACCTCCCATATAAAGCATGGGAAAAAGGGTACAATCAAGAGCGGTCAATATTAATATACTCAAAACATTAAATGAATGCAAATGATTACAAAAATGGTTAATGTAACTTTTGATAAATAACTCACCTTTCAAGAACCATGCTAGATGGGAGCAAGAATTGACAATAGTATTACTGGACAGTTCTGATGTAAAGCTATCCGTAGGCCATCATAGGACTGTGTTGAGAAAAAGAGTACCAAGGAAGTGTTTCCTAGTGCAATAGCCTTCTTGCCTAGGAAGACACTTCAATTACCTTTTTGGCATGTCACTTTATGGGTATTAAAGTCATGGTGAAAAATCACTTTATGTGGTACATGTGCTAGGTACTTTATATTAATGTCACTTTATGTTTTAAAGTGACTTCTTAAGGAAAAGTACTAAAGCACCTTGTAATATTAAAGTTACTTTAAGTTTTGAAGTTAAATTTATGAGAAGAAAAAGAACAAGGTCCAAAACTAAAATTATAAACTGACTAGGAGTCATTAATGAGGGGTACCACAGTAAAAGTGGGTCAAGTGAGGGAATGATCCCCACCATTGATCTCATGGGATGAGATCTAATCTCAGCCCTTGATCAATAGGGTTAGCGTTTCCTATCTTAATGAACACAGAAAGGGAGAAAAGGCAAGAGAATATATTCGTTCTTCAACAGGCATTTTGAAGAAGTGAACGTGAGAGAGCTAGAGAAGAGCTCGAGTTTGCTACAGAGCAGAACGAGCTTGAGGGAGAGATCAAACCACAGCAGACAAAAAAATCAACTGGCCCGAAATTCTAGGATATCTCGAGAACACAAATCAAGGAATTTTCAGGCAGCCTGTGTGTTAATTTTCAGCATGGAGATAAGTGATTATTTCCAGCACAGATATAGAAATGTTCTGGCTCGAAAATCAAGGGAAGGTCAGCTTATTTCCAGCACTGAAAATGTGGTAAACCAGCGTGGTTTTAAAGGAGAAAGGAGGTACGAATTTCCATCAGTTTGCAGACTTCTCAGACACGAGTTTCCAGGCAGAAGAAGGTCTGATATCAGTGCAGTTCTCAAGGAATTTATCGCAAATTTGACTGCCCCAAGTTTCAAGGCAGTCAAAGGCAATTATTGGGCACAAATTTCTGGGTTTATACTTACTGTTCCAGTGGACAGATTTCGAATGAGGACGACTCATAAAGCACAAGCGGAATGTGAAGGCAACGTGAATCATTCTCGATGCGATTAGAGACCACCTATTCCCTCGTGTGGCAGGGAAGAAGTTTGCCAATGAGATGCGGGATTCCCTAGTCACACTGCACCAGAGTTCCAATGAGAATAGGAAAATGGTGTTGTGTCAGAAGTTAAGAAAAACCAAGATGAGCAAGACTGACATGGTGACCTCATACCTCACCAAGATCACACAGGTGAGAGATGAGTTGGCTGCGGTGGGAGACGCTATCCCTGAGACCCAGTTGGTCAAGATGGCACTAGATCGTTTTCTCAAACAGTGGGATGGATTCATAGATGGCGTTATGGCCAGAGAGCATTTTCTAGACTGGAGGAGCATGTGGGATGATTTCATCTAGGAGGAGACCAGGAGGAGTGCCAAGAGTGGCAGTCAGAGTGGTGGGGTAGATGAGGAAGAGAGTGTTTCCCTTGCGACAAAGGGAAAGAATCAGAAAAAGGGGTCCACGACTGGGGCCAAGTAGCAGAAGGGAGAAAAGCAATCTAAGAAGGACATGAGCAAAGTGATATGCTTTTCTTGTAGGATGAAGGGTCACTATGCATCTCAGTGCCCCAACAAGAAGCTGAAGAAGAAGGATGTGGCAGCATCAGGAGAGGTGGATGAGTTTTCCTCCATGTTTGATGCAGAGTTTTCCTTAGTGGTGAGTTTAGCCACTAGTGTTACATCCTCTAGTGTCTGGCTTATAGACAGTGGAGTATCCTACCATATGACCTAAGTGACAGAGCACTTTATGAGTCTTACAGAGGATGATGTAGACTTGGAGGTGGTGCTTGGAGATGATTTCAAGGTCAGAGCGGCAGGTGCGGGGACTGTATCCTTTGAGAGGGATTCATTGTCGCATTTAATTATGGGTTCATATGCTTATATCATTCTTTTAGGTGCATCAATCTCTTAGGGAAAATTTTCAAGCCTTGACTTAGAGATGAGGATATAAGGTGTCAGTCCCAATGACAAATGACAATAAACCAAAGAATGGATGTTGACAATAAGTAAAACACGGAATATGGTAAGTATGGATTAGCTTGGGCATGCTACTTTAATCAGTGCCTCCTATTAGTAACCCTCTTGAAGGAAGGACCTCATGCGAGGTCACACTCGACTAGGGGAAAAGGATAACCTCCCATATAAAGCACGGAAAAAGGGTACAATCAAGAGCGGTCAATATTAATATACTCAAAACATTAAATGAATGCAAATGATTACAAAAATGGTTAATGTACCTTTTGATAAATAACCCACCTTTCAAGAACCATGCTAGATGGGAGCGAGAATTGACAATAGTATTACTGGACAGTTCTGATGTAAAGCTATCCGTAGTCCATCATAGGGCTGTGTTGAGAAAAAGGGTACCAAAGAAGTGTTTCCTAGTGCAATAGCCTTCTTGCCTAGGAAGACACTTTAATTACCTTTTTGGTATGTGACTTTATGGGTATATTAAAGTCATAGTGAAAAATCACTTTATGTGGTTCATGTGCTAGCTACTTTATATTAATGTCACTTTATGTTTTAAAGTGACTTCATAAGGAAAAGTACTAAAGCACCTTTTAATATTAAAGTTACTTTAAGTTTTAAAGTTAACTTTATGAGAAGAAAAAGAACAAGGTCCAAAACTAAAATTATAAACTGACTAGCAGTCATTAATGAAGGGTACCACATTAAAAGTGGGTCAAGTGAGGGAATGATCCCCACCATTGATCTCATGGGATGAGATCTAATCTCAGCCCTTGATCAATAGGGTTAGCGTTTCCTATCTTAATGAAGACAAAAAGGGAGAAAAGGCAAGAGAATACATTCGTTCTTCAATGAGCATTTTGAAGAAGTGAACGCGAGAGAGCTAGAGAAGAGCTCGATTTTGCTAGAGAGTAGAACGAGCTTGAAGAAGGAGAGATCAAACCACAGCAGACAAAAAAATTAACTGGCCCGAAATTCTAGGATATCTCTAGAACGCAAATCAAGGAATTTTCAGGCAGCCTCTGTTAATTTTCTGCATGGAGATAAGAGATTATTTCCAGCGCAGATATAGAAATGTTCTGGCTCGAAAATCATGGGAAGTTCAGCTTATTTCCAGCACTGAAAATGTGGTAAACCAGCGTGGTTTTAAAGGAGAAAGGAGGCATGAATTTCCATCAGTTTGCAGACTTCTCAGACATGAGTTTCCAGGCAGAAGAAGGTCTGATATCAGTGCAGTTCTCAAGGAATTTATCACAAATTTGACTGCCCCGAGTTTCAAGGCAGTCAAAGGCAATTATTGGGCACAAATTTCTGGGTTTATACTTACTGTTCCAGTGGACAGATTTTGAATGAGGATGACTCATAAAGCACAAGCGGAATGTGAAGGCAACATGAATCATTCTCGATGCGATTAGAGACCACCTATTCCCTCGTGTGGCAGGGAAGAAGTTTGCCAATGAGATGCAGGATTCCCTAGTCACACTCCACCAGAGTTCCAATGAGAATAGGAAAATGGTGTTGCTTCAGAAGTTAAGAAAAACCAAGATGACCAAGACTGACACAGTGGCCTCATACCTCACCAAGATCACACAGGTGAGAGATGAGTTGGCTGCGGTGGGAGACACTATCCCTGAGGACCAGTTGGTCAAGATGGCACTAGATCGTTTTCTCAAACAGTGGGATGGATTCATAGATGGCGTTATGGCCAGAGAGCATTTTCTAGACTGGAGGAGCATGTGGGATGATTTCATCTAGGAGACCAGGGGGAGTGCCGAGAGTGGCAGTCAAAGTGGTGGGGTAGATGAGGAAGAGAGTGTTTCCCTTGCGACAAAGCGAAAGAATCAGAAAAAGGGGTCCACAACCGGGGCCAAGTAGCAGAAGGGAGAAAAGCAGTCTAAGAAGGACATGAGTGAAGTGATACGCTTTTCTTGTAGGATGAAGGGTCACTATGCATCTCAGTGCCCCAACAAGAAGCCGAAGAAGAAGGATGTGGCAGCATCAGTAGAGGTGGATGAGTTTTCCTCCATGTTTGACGCAGAGTTTTCCTTAGTGGTGAGTTTAGCCACTAGTGTTACATCCTCTACTGTCTAGCTTATAGACAGTGGAGTATCCTGCCATATGACCTGAGTGAGGGAGCACTTTATGAGTCTTACAGAGGATGATGTACACTTGGAGGTGGTGCTTGGAGACGATTTCAAGGTCAGAGCGGCAAGTGTGGGGACTGTATCCTTTGAGAAGGATTCATTGTCGCATTTGAAAGTGACGGAGGTCCTATATGTTCCAGCGGTGAAGAGGAACTTGATTTTTGTCTCCAGTATTGAGGACAAGGGATATGTACTGGTGTTCCGAGATTGACAGGTATCCCAGGGGTTCTACCATAGCATCTACTAGAGTGGTTATTGTCTGTGATGGGATACTTTACAGGTTCATGTTTCAGCCTAACAAGACCATGAGGAGGTCACAGGAGGATGATCATGTAGAGCAACAGACTCTTGAGCAGGGTAGCACTCTACAGGTTTCAGGATCTTCCAGACAATCAGAAGGATTGAGAGGATCATTGACTTCTAAGGTGACAGGTACATAGGTCATAGGATCACTACAGGCCACAAGGGTATCTTCATCCTGATCACAGGTTCTAGGGGATGAGGTTCCCCCTCTAGTTCAGGAGGCTACTTCAGGGAGGAGGAACCCAAGACGGCTTTATGATACCTTCAAGGAAGCACACGATTTAGTGAGAGAGACCAGACCACCAGAGCAGTTGGGTGGTTATGTGGCGAGTGTAGTTGACAGCAGCATGGTACCAAGGGGAAACCATATCCACTTCAGAGATAAGATGGGAGTGGTGAGAAACAACTTCCTCGATAAGAGGGAGTGTTGAGAAAAAGGGTACCAAGGAAGTGTTTCCTAGTGCATTAGCTTTTTTTCATAGGAAGACACTTTAACTACCTTTTTGGCATGTGACTTTATGGGTATATTAAAGTCATGGTGAAAAGTCACTTTATGTGGTACATGGGCTAGATATTTTATATAAATATCACATTATGTTTTAAAGTAACTTTATGAGGACAAGTACTAAAGTATCTTTCAATATTTAAGTTACTTCAAGTTTTAAATTTAACTTTATGAGAAGAAAAAGAACAACGTACAAAACTAAAGTTATAAAGTGACTAGGAGTCATTAACGTTGGGGACCACATTAAAAGCGGGTCAAGTGAGAGAATGATCTCTACCGTTGATCTCACGGGCTGAGATCTAATCTCGGCCCTTGATCAATCGGGTTAGGGTTTCCTATCTTAATGAAGACAAAAGGGGAGAAAAGCCAAGAGAATACAGTCATTTGTCAATGTGCATTTTGAAGAAGTGAAAGGGAGAGAGCTAAAGAAGAGCTCGAGTTTGTTAGAGAGGAGAACAAGCTTGCAGAAGGAGAGATTGAACCACAGCAGAGAAAAAAACTTATGAAATGGCCCTAAATTATAGGATATCTCAGGCACACAAATTGAGGAATGTTCAGGAAGCCTCTATGTTAATTTTCAGCGTGATTTTCGTCGAGATAAGAGATTATTTCCAGTGCAGATCTAGAGGAATGATCTGGCTCAAAAATCAAGCGAAGGTCAGCGTCCTTCCAGTGCTGAAAATGTGGTAAGCCAACATGGTTTTGAAGGATAAAGGAGGCACAAATTTCCATGAGTTTGCAGACTTCTCAGACACAAGTTTCCAGGCAGAAGAAGGTCTGGTATCAGCACAGTTCCCAACGCATTTATTGCAGATTTTACTGGCCCGAGTTTCAAGGCAGTCAAAAGCAATTATTGGGCACGAATTTCTGGGTTTATACTTGCTGTTTCAGTGGACAGATTTCAAGTGAGGATGTCTGATAGAGCACACAGTTCGAGAAGGCAGAGTTTGCAGACTGCAACAAATATCAGACAGTGGCTCGAACTTCTAGAGTAGCTGAGCTTGAATTTCAAGGGGAGATGAGTAACCTTGAATGTGAATTTTCCTAATCAAGTTGTCTTATGTCTCATAAATCATTAAGAAATTATACATAGAAAATCTCAACAATAATGACAGTAGAATCGTAAAGAGACAACCAAGCACACGAAGAGACATAAATTTTCACTGAGAAACCGAAACTTAGGAGAAAGCCCAACAATCTTTTCTCGGTGAAATTCTTCAGTTCAACAAAGTTACAATCTGATATTCATAAGTCAAATAAGGTCAAACAGACCACAGAAACCTCATAGGTCAAGCATGGTCAGCACAACTTGGTCAAACTGTCCATAACAGAGTTCGGTCAACTGCCTCAGAAATGTGGTCAAACTGCCCATTATAGACACAGTCAAAGCCTCAGAAAACTCGGTCAAACTGACCTCAGATCAGCTTGTTCAACTGCTTCAGAATTTGGTCAAACAGTGGCCAGAAAAATCGGTCAAAGAGTGGTCAACGCTGGTCAAGCTTCTGTCTTCTTCTCCTCTCTCTCCTTTGCACGTGTGAAAAGAGAACAGATGATTTGTGTAATCCAAATTGATGTTCTCAAGTGAGGAGGTCAAGTTTGTATTTATAGTGGTCATGAGGTGCCCAAGGGGCACGTCTCCTTGTGTTGGGCTGACCTATACTTTGGGACCAACTTGAACTTTTTGAAGGCAAATTAAATTTTAAATTTCTTCTTTTTTATTTCCATTTAGTGTGGACTTGGAGTGCTTGGGGAATACCAACCACAACTACCCAAAAATCAACACCTTGATGTGCCACAGCAGGCTATCAGAGAGGATATCTATAGATTCTACATTTAGGTCACTTGGACCTCACCCCAAACAACCCTGGGCTCGAAGATATCTTTCTACCTAGAGCACTTTTTGGAGCTACATGATGGCACGGTCGTCCTCCCCCCTTATACACACAGACATTGCATGCCCTCCCTCAAGATCCATTTGGGACAGCTCTAGGTTGACTCCCATCGCCTTCAAATAGAAACAGATCGACATATACCATGATCTGATAGGATCTGCCACGTGTGCCACCGTCAGGAGCCAGAGACAAAGATGCACCTCATTTTTTGGTGTCCCCTATACTATGAGATCAGGGGATGCTATCACTATCTCTATAGGGGCTTGGCAGGCTCGCTCTTTATTTTCTTCCAATACTGGGATCAAGATGCTTAGCACTCTTCAATAGCGAAATTTTCAACCACATATATCAACTCTTGCACACCATGACCCACCCTATAATGACCAGACCAATTACCTCATATTTCCCTATTGATCCACTAGATCATAGCAACAAACGACAACTAGAATCCTAACACGCAAGAAATGGCATGTAGAGTTCCAAAGCGCAACAAACAGCAAGCAGAATTCTAGAGCACACCAAACAGCAAGATAATAGGAACCTGGGTTTCTTCTCGGCCTCCCCCTCAAGGAGACCAGCCAATATTATTGCTACCAGTTCGAAGGTCGATCCTTACATTAGGCCACAAGTCTTGAGATCATTAAAAAAATCAGCTCCAAATAGATCCAGAGTAGAACACACCCCACCCGTCATACTACCTCCCAAATCTACAGGAGTGACTAGAGATCCATTTGGAGTTTTCTTCTTCCAATCTCAGTTGTTAGGAGCATCCCTCGCCCATAAACCGCCCCTTCCCAAATCATTCAGCCACGCTCTTCGATGGTTTCAGAAGACTCTGATAGTGAGCTAGTGCCAATTCTCCCCCCTCACCCTCAGCAAAGAGACTCAAGAGACCTTGACATCATCAGCCCCATCCAATTCGATCTCCCTCTCTCACTCCCTCTTTCTTGACATGTTCCTGGGTTGAGATGTCCACCTTTCCAACCTTGGACAAACTCACTTAGTGTTTTGTACCACCATACCTTTGTCATGATTTAATATATATGCTTTGATATTATACTTATGTAGGTTTCTTTCTTTGTATTAATTTCAGAATTTTCTACGAGTTGCACTAGCACTTGCACATAATATTTATAATTTTATACTGGTTGTACTCTTCAGTCCCATTGACCTACTTTTGTGGTCATTTGTCGGACATTAATAAAGATATCTTATCTTATCTAACTCATGCACTTTGCCTAAATTTGCGGCATTTTCTGGGAGTTGCACTAGCACTCCCACATTGTATTTATACCGGCTGTACTCTTCAGTTCCAATGACATGCATGGTCATTTGTCAGACATTAATAAAATTATCTTATCTTATGTAACTCATGGACTTTGCCTAAATCTAGAAATAACTAGAATTGAAAATTATCTAAAGCTGGTGCATGCATGCTGGAGGGATGTGCATGCCCTCTACCACTGTCTAATTATGTTGCACACCCTCCAAGATACTCCTCCTACTGTGCCTTCTGTACACAGTCCTCGTCATTGCACACAAAAACCCAGGCATGGAATCTGTGAATATGCTCCACTGTGAATGCTGCAATAAGTCTATTGTTGCTAGATCTACTGCTAAGAATATGCTCATCACGCTGCACCATAACCGCAAGGAAAAGACAAACAGAGCAACAGATAAAGAAACTAACAATTTGGTGGAAGTTAAGAAAAATATCTTATCTTCATTTTAGTATGACAATCCTGTTCAAACGTTTCCATTATTGCAACTGAATTTATGGGCATCTATTTGGTGTCTCCAACCTTACTATAGTGACTTTGTCATTAACAAGGAAAAAATGATACAATGCATGTACAATATTGACAAGAGAAAAGCACATACGAATAAAATCTGTCAGAAGGAAAATTATTAAGAACTCACATCATTGGGCCACTCGTAGACAAGAGAAAAGAAGTTGAAATCATGAGTGGTATCAATCCCATCAACAATATCACCAATCGTAGCGATGTATAGAATAAATGCAGCAAGATATGCTGACTGTTTAGTACTTAAAGGACCAACCAAGAACTTTCCAGCACCCTTCATGCTAACATGTATGCTCTCTACACTTTGTTCTCCTGTTTGTGCGCTGGATGCAGTATGTCTAACATGTCTGAATCCAAGGCCTAGAACTACATCATTCTCATTAGCAATAAACGACTTTCTGTCTGAGTAGTTGCCTCCCACTTTGGTGTTGCTTTCATCAGACTCCTCATCACCAACAGCCTTCACAAGATTGTGAAGCTTGCCTGATAATTTTTTTAATTAAGAATGCAAGTTGCTCAGTAAAGATAAATATTTAATAATTTAACATTTAAACAAACCAACCTTGCCCATGGTAACACTTACCACTCAGAAATTGTCGCTTGCCCACTTTGGTGTTGCTTTCATCAGACTCCTCATCACCAACAGCCTTCACAAGATTGTGAAGCTTGCCTGATAATTTTTTTAATTAAGAATGCAAGTTGCTCAGTAAAGATAAATATTTAATAATTTAACATTTAAACAAACCAACCTTGCCCATGGTAACACTTACCACTCAGAAATTGTCGCTTGCCCACTTTGGTGTTGCTTTCATCAGACTCCTCATCACCAACAGCCTTCACAAGATTGTGAAGCTTGCCTGATAATTTTTTTAATTAAGAATGCAAGTTGCTCAGTAAAGATAAATATTTAATAATTTAACATTTAAACAAACCAACCTTGCCCATGGTAACACTTACCACTCAGAAATTGTCGCTTGCCCCTGTGAGCATCCTCTATAATCTGCTGCAAGCTCACTAAAGCACGTTGCTTGTGACCTTGTCTATTATTCTCATAAGAAGCAGACAAAACTGTTTCTCCAGAAAGCATAGACTGCAACGTCCCAGTCTTATACTGGAGATCAAGTAATACTTCAGTACAAAGACCTTAATAATATAAAATAGAACTCTACAACATTAAAAAGAGTGGAATAAATCAACATATTTTCCAACCACCCTATCAAGACACCAAACTAAAACACTTCAAAGTTCATAGCAAACTAGAAACAGTGAACACAATGGAAATAGCAGTTGAAAGCATCTGTCCCAAATTAGATTGTGCAGTGAAGGTATAATGCAAATACTGACAAACATGGTACAAATATCATGGAAATACGATCAAAACTTATAAAGGAAATTTTCAAACGATCAGAAATCTGAATTCTATGTTTCAATTATCATAGACATATGCATTGGAAAATTGAGTCACGCATAGAAAACCCAAAAACTCTCCTAGAAATGTACAAACTGGAAAAGCAAAGGAAACATCACACCTCAAACCAATATTTCACACAAAGACTGCATCGTATGATTTACATCGTTTGCAGCCACTACCAAACCTAATAATCTGGTAGCCATGACCCTAATATTTTTAAAATATTTAAAAATGGATGAGCCCCAGATCCATATTTTCCATTAAGAATCTTCCTCTCTTCCAGACAATAAGGAAATAAAATGTTTCTGGAACTTGATAAATTGCATAATTCAGTGTTCCATGTGGGCAGCCTAATGAATCTTTTCGCCATGCCTACCATTTTGCAAAACTTGGTGAAATGCACAGCGAAATTTTTTACCAATGTGCAGTGAGATGCCTGAGCTCTGTCACAACCCGCCTCCCCTCCTCTCGGTAACGTCCCCAAATTTTGGATTACCTGGAGAGGTGGTTAGGAGGGATTTCCAGAGCTTGTGTCAGCCTAGTCATAGGAGTAGGATTACTCCATTGATGGGCCTGTAGGGTTTTAGAAGAGTTTTATGGGTCCGACTGGCATCGCTTACCATATTTCATCATCGGGACCAATTCCGCACGGTTTGCTCTTGGTTTTGTTGCATTCCGACGATTTCCGTAAAATTGTGTTATTAAAAGGCACATTTTAATTAATTATGCTTACGATGTTGTTTCGGGTTGATTATTTGAAAAAACACCATAGTGTAATAGCTCGTCAGAATCGGGGCAAAAAGATCTACAGGGCAGAATGATAAAAAGGGGCTTTGTGTGGCCAGAGTGACCACCGAGGTGAATTTAGCATTTTCTGGCATTAAAAGTGACTTTAATTAGTTTATAAAAGTCACTTTATTAAATAAAGAAAGGAAAAGTGCTTTTAAATATTTAATTGGAGGGAAAAAGTATGTGAGTTATTAAAAAGAGAAATGAGGGGGTCTCTCCTCATTCATTCGTGCATTGTGAGTTTTTGGAGAAAGAGCTCTTGAAGAGAGTTTGAAGGAGAAGCTTGGGGTTTTGGAACCCTGGCCGCCATAGCAGACTTCGGTATTGAAACTAGACACTCTAGTTTGGGTTTGAGACTGAAATCATTCAGATTTCACCACTATGCTTCAATGGAGAATAAGACTTTCAAGAAACATTGAGGTTTTCATGTGCTATTAGTCAATTTTAAGAGTTTATTCGATATTCTCTATATTATTTTTGCAGGTTGAGGAGCTTCATTATAATCTGAGAGAACAAACTCAATTTTGAGCCTTGGAGGTCGAATCTCACAGTCAGTATTGAGGACGAGCTTGAAACTGTTCCCAGCGTGGAGGTTGATTAAGGGAAGCAGTAGTTCGATTCATTTTTCTCAAGGCAGTTCGAGTATTCATTCAGAGCCACGCTTTTACCTCAATGACTGGACAAGCTTTATTGTGCCTGGGCGTATGGGTAGCAGACTTGAATGCTGTAATAGTGGTGTCCATCTGAGTAGAACCAGGCTGTATATTCCTTCTGGACCGTGTACTAATCAACAGCCTTGTGCATACCACTGTGGGAGACTCAAAGAGCGAGTTCCCTCTTCTGCTCCTGATTATCACTTCCAGAATCAGCATTTAAAGGGAGGAGACTTATCTGGTGCGCATATGCTGCTGCAATGCCACTTCTGGACAGCATGCCATCTCTGGGTTATATTATTTTTGGGTAGCTGGTGGTGAAAGTGACATTCTTGCAGATCTGGACCAGCGTGCTAATTTCTGAGCAGTATCTCCTTAACTAATGGCTGGGACAAGTTATTTAAAGAGCTTATATGTTTATTTGGGTGTATCTCAGAGCTGCTTACAATTACCAGGTTCCACCTTTCCAGACTGTTCTCTGTATACTCCATTTTTAATAAGAAAAAGATGCTTTCCCATGGGTATTAGTAGTTACTATGCTATATCAGCAGTGTATTGAGTCTTGCATTTGTTATTAAATTCTGTGTTGATTTGAAGCTTGTTGATGCACAAAATACTTTGAGAAAGAATGTTCTGGGCATGGAAAATTTGATCAGTCATCTACAGCACTATTCAATCAAACTGTTCGAAGAAAGTCCACACTGAGATTTTAAATTTACAAACCCAGAAATACACTGTAAACTGAGAAATTTTCTAAGTTGGGTTATTACACCCCAGAGCCCCAGAAAATGGCACCTAGACATCTTCCCAAGATTTTTGTCCAAAAGAACGCAAAATTTTTTAGTAAGTTAAAAAGCAATGCAACCAAAGAATTCATTTTGCATAATAATTACAAGGGATGAATTGCTATGTTGATAATTTTAATTTTATATAATTTTTCAGACAAGGCCCCCTCTACTAGGGACCCCGATGTCCCCACATTCCCCATGTATTTCCCTAAAAAATGTGAGGTGTCTCCATACGTCTCCCATGTGCATTTCCCATTCCTGCACCCCAGAAACATGGTGGAAGACATACATAATACACATCAAATTTGATTCTTTAATAAAGTCCATTCCACAAAAACAAGGTTAAATATCTGAGGTGACTGCTTCAATTTTCGAACTATGTAAATTGCAAATTATAATATTCAAAAAAAATATCAAGCCACATTCATAGATTAATTTCAAGAAATAAAGTTATTCAGAGCATTCCATCAAAAGTTCATAAACAATAACATCATCAGTAAAATGTTGTTTTAAATTATTTAGTATCTTCAGCTTTAGTTTTACTCAACTCACCTGTTCAAGGCACTCCTCTAAGCGCTGGAGGACACGCTTTACCACAGAAATGATGCATAATTCCTGAACCTGCTCCCAATGAGTTAGCCCTGCCCTCTGTGTGCCTCCAGAAGAGACCTCAGATAATAATGACCGTGCCTGCAATTGTAGCTGACCTTCAGAAACTAAGGGATAAATAGTCTACCAAAAACCTATGGTTGTAGCACTGGATTTGGCATACATCAACATGTAATTAAAATTTTCAATGAGTATGATGACAAGCATTTTGAATAAAAAGCTAATACTGCTGCAATGCCAGCATAGACTATCTACCTTGGACAGTATGCCTACAGATATGAAGTTAGTAACAGTTAAGAACACTGAACAAACCTATCTTTACCATAGCACTGAGGTGGAAACACTAAAATATTTAACTGATCCAGCCTATCTTTACTGTAGCACTGAGGTGGAATAAATAAAATATGTACCTGATCCAGTAACTGTCGAGACATCTTTGCAGACCTAGCAGAAGTAACAGCTACATCAATGCAGAGAAGAACCTGAACAAGAAATGCATACTCAATGATAAGAAAAGTTGATTATATAATGTGTACAGCATATAAGAAAGACATTTCAAGCAACTTACTGTAGCTAGAGGTCCTAGTCGAGAACGAAATGCTGCAAAATCAAGGCCACCTTCTGCACTCAACATTCCTTCAGCAACACGAGACACAGCATCTTCTACCTGAATGCAAGTAAAAATTAGAACTTTTAATCTCCACACTATAGAAAAAATTATTTTCACCGGTGAATCCTAAGAGATAAATAAACTTCCTTGAAAACAGACGCACGTGTTGTTTTCAAAACAACTGTCCTTGTAAGATAGGTACCCATACTGATTCCAATGGTTGCTCCAATATAAAGAAAGACCAACTATTTCTTAGTAGATACATAGCAGCATAAAAGTATATTGGACTCTTTTCAACAGTGTTGACCACTCTGTGTCAACGACCCCATAGCAGTACACCCTTTTTATTTCTCACAAAAGGGATCCATCATGTTCAAGTGTTCGTGCCATTCAGATTTCATAATTCAGTCGACAGTTCAGTAAAATATGTAAACCCATTCTGCATGTTTATAATGTAAATGATATTAGTAAGACCATCATGTATGTAAATGATCTTATAATGTAAATAATTTCGTCTCACTGATTCATCTGTGTCTCTAGACACAAATGATCGGCAAAGTTTTTCCCCTTCAACCTCACCCCGAAGCTAAGGTGGATTTTGTCATCAAGATATTAAGTGAGTCCTAATGTTTTTAATCGAGTCTTTGTAAAGTAATCTGAAAATGATCCTAGCTAATTGGCTAGATCATTTTATTACAGATTTTTAGGTCTACTAGATCATATTTTGAGTCGCAAAACTGGGTAGATTATTGAGGGTCTATTACGAATGGGTGTTCCCTCTCATGGTTTAATGTATTAATCTTATGTAAAGAGAGTTGGAAAAATAATTAATCCCCTCATGAGTCAATTAATTAAATTTTCTGGCCAAATTAAATTAAAAATCCTAAGCCAGAAATTTAATTAATTTTATGTCCTAGTTTAAATTAAATTCTTCAAAGGCAAAATTCGTGGGTCTCTAAAAAATAAATTTTTAAAGGTTCCTGGCCAAAGGAATATTGAAAATTTTGAGAAATTTTGGACTCTTGGGCCTTGGTAGTTAAGTCAAAGTCAATTTTTTGAGGTAGTTAACTCAAAAATATTATTTTTGAATTAATTTAAAAGGAACTAAATGAAATTTTCGAAATTCCTCAAAAAATAATAATTTCGACGGACGAGATTAAAAGATAATCAAATCACTTTCGACCTTGAGTTAATTTAGAAGGAACTAAATGAAATTTTCGAAATTCCTCAAAAAATAATAATTTCGACGGACAAGATTAAAAGATAATCAAATCACTTTCGACGGTCGAGATTACTTTGACGGGGATCAAGAGAACTAGTAATTGGGGATTTTACCTATAAATTAGAGGTCATTCTCAGTCTATAATCATTCGATTTCTTGATCGTGTACTAGCTCTGGAAGCTCTCCTGTAATATTTTCTGGAATAATACAAACGAAGTCTTTGGGGTTTTATTTGATGGTCGTGTTCCCCTTCAGCGTTTTATGGTAAACTTGTTTTTTATATTATGTTGGTGATTATTTCAATGAATTGTTGATTAATGGCCCTTGTAGAGTAATCTATTGCCCAGGTATCTTGCTTAGGTTACTGGATTCAGGGTAAGAATATTAATTGGATTGAGTTCGCAGGTATCTCTAACTCTTGAAAGTTTTATTTTTATCTTATTTCTCTATTGATTTAACAGTTTAGATTAAATGTGCAGAAATCTCTCGGATTTAGAATTGGGCGTTTGGGGAAGTCCTCATCTGGACCAACTGACTCTCAAGGAAATAAGCTCTGAAGAGCCCTCTAGATCTATTTCCCCGAGCTTATCTTAAATTCTATTTTTGCAGGGTTTTTCTAGGGCTTGTGCCTAAATTAAAAATTTATCTTAATTTTTTTATTGAATTTAAAGTTAGATCTGGCTAGTAAGAGCCTTAGATCTTCAGATCTCGGAGTGAAGTCGGAGTTACACTTCTCAGATCTGACAAATTTGCAACTCTTGTGCATAGATCTGTATATACATTTTATACATCTGTATTTACTATTTTTATAATGTAAATAGTTAGAATTTTTTTTAGTTTCTGATTTCTAACTCGGGGTTTCATTTTATATTTTTGCATATCTGTTGGAGTTTCTGGGTTTTGGTTTATGGTTTTGTGTAGGTGAAATTTGAGGGTTTTCAGAGAAATTATTTTTCGGATCTGAGACAGATCTAGGCACTGCAAGGTAAGATCTGATCTCAAGATCGGGATTTATGCAGAGATATCCAAGTTTAAAAAAATTCAGATCTAAATCTCTAGATAAAATAAGTTGCTGGAAGAAGAAAAAATTCGAATTTTTTTTTAAGTGACCAGTGGTGCCTACGTTTTCCACTTGTGGGTTGCCACTGTGTTTTATTGTTGCTCCCTCTCTGCTGCACAATGCTATTTTCCTCAACTTCTCTCCAGGTCTGCAGTTTTCTAGTTGCTTTCCTTCATCTCTTCCTCTCCCACAGTCCTCCTTCGTTGCCTTTCCGCTCCTCTTGCCATTGTGTCCTCCCTCTCACGTTGTCGGCCCCATCTTCCTCATTTATCCTCGCTGCCCTTCATCCATCCGCTTGACCTGCGTTTCCCCTTCGCTAGTGGTTGCCTCTTTTCAACCTACATACGCTCTAACCTAAATTAACATCACTGCATCACATAACAAAACAAAAAAGTTAACTTTTCTAAAGTTTTTCACTTTGATTTTTCTTTTTCTTTTTTTTAAATAAAACATTAACATTTAGCTTTGATTCCCTTATGTTTCACTAGGGTCGATTTTGATTTTATTTCTTCTTGTTTATTTGGCCTTTGTTTGATTTAAAATTTTATTAACTTTTTACATTTTAAAAACTTTAAAAATAACATTTCATTTTTATATTTTTAAATTTTGTACAAAGGTTCTAGATTTATATTAACATTTCAAATTTATGTATTTCATTAACTTCTAACATTAGAAATTGTTTTAATTTCTTTTTAATTTCTTTTTTGTATATAAAATTCAAAGGGTATTTATATTTTGAAATTAAGGTTTTTTGGAGCTATTGATAATGTGGTAAAATTCCAAGCCTTCATGAAAAATATTTAATTGTGGAATGATTCCTATAGTTGACGCAATTTAATTTTTTTAAATATCCTAAGTCTAACTATAGGAGAAAATTAATTTTTTGGATTTGCATTATTTAGTTATATCGTTTAATCCATCAATTGCTTGACGAAATGTTTATTTAGTATGGTGTTTCTAGATGATTAATTATTGAGATTTACATGCTTCAATTGGGTTTGATAATCATTGGCATCTGAATTTTTAAACGTTTTATATCGATTAAAATTGCCTATCGTGTAATTAAATATTGGACATTTATTAGATATTTGCTTTCAAGTAAGTGTGATCATCTGATTTTGAGAGCTCTATTGTGGATCTGTGACAAATTGTATATCTTTTAATTGAGTAATTTCTGGCATCTTCATAATTGGCACTCTCGATTAAGTACTTAGATCAAATTATTGGGAATCTAAGTGCTTTAGGCTTTTAACATCACCTCTCATCTTCAAAGCTTGTTTCATCTCGCCCCTTCTTCAAATCGTTTTCCTTGCATTCTACATTCTAAGTTAACATTGCATAGCAGCAGTTTCTCATCAAGTACTTGGTTGTAATTTCATTAGCAAGATAATTGACTCCATAAGGCATTGGTATCAATCATTCAAATTCAATTGAATCCTTTAACCTTGCTAGATCTTTTACAAGTATTTGGCCGTTTAACTGTATCTCCCGAACTGGTTGGTTCCCAACTGGTTCTCCTTCATTCCATTTCCATAAGGTCTACCTGCTTTAGTCTGCTATAAAAAGACAGCTTAAACAAAGAGATTGGGGATCAGGGTGACAACCCTCGATCTGAGTCGTTGTCGCGGTGACTGGACATTCTGTTCGACAACATTTTTTGGCGTCGTTGCTGGGGACCTTGGTCTCAACGACATTTTCTAATCTTCTAATATTTTTTTCGCCATTCATTACCCTGTCACACGACATAACATTTTTTGGTGTCATTTCATCTCTTCATCTTTTCATCATCGTATCTTTCATCATCTAACTAATCTTTTCATCTTTTCTATTTGCACCTTTAGCACCTGGACATTTCGGATGGTTTCCTGTTTGGGTGGCGACTCCACTTATTCATCCATTATTTCTCAAACAAGAAGCCCTCTCTGATATCTATCTGCTTCTCCCTGACTGATTTTTCAAATTGCCTTTGGGATCTTGCAGCGAAATTCATGTTCAAGTGGCGACTCCACTTCTTTCATTTCTTACAAGAATTTCTGCTAGAAGCTCGCTTCTGGTGGATCTTTTGATTTTTCTTGAGCAAGGATATTTTCTCTCTAGCATTCTGTTGGCCCCTCCTATCCCTTTGAGCAAGACATCATGGACTTGTTCGCCCCTTCTAACTTTGCTAACATTCAAGGTTATTCAAATGACCTTCCTAACAATGGCATGGACATGTTGCCTTCTTTCCAAGGAAATAATGTGGTTAGTGCTATGGCTCATTGTTATGAATATAATTCATAACAAATAGTATAAATACAAAAAATACAAATAAATATAATTATTAATAGTCAAATAAGGATTATGTTAAGTAGTCGTTAAGTTAGTGAAAGGGCATATCTAAAAGACATGCCCAATCATGAAAGGCCACCTGCGTAGGTATATAAGCAGAGCCTCATTGTAACATTTCTCATCACATATACATTTTATATATAATAAATTATTATTACGAATACCTCTTGTGTATTTTACAATTAAGTCAACAAGCCTACAGTTTTGTTGTTCCATTTGGTATCAGAGCCAGTTCATGTTGTGACTGCCTTCCGCTGCTACTCGCTGCCTTCAGCTGTTACAAGCGGTGTTGTTGTTGCCACCGTGGTGCTGTTGCCGCATTCAACGTTCCTTGAAATCGTTGCCGCTCGATGTCTTCATCAATGTCGATGCCCGATTTCAACAAAAGGTTGATCGATCTTGAGAGCAAGATCAATAATTCCGATGAATTCACTAAAAGATTAATCGATCTTGAGGATAAGGTTACAAGACATTCTGACGACATCAAAAAACTTCAAGACACGATAAATAGGATAGAAAGACAAATTTGGAAAAACCATAGCGAGTCCATAGACAATCATAACAAAGCAATGCAGAAGTGAAACGCCATTTGCGACAAGATAAATCTAACGCAAGAACAAATATTCCCGAATATTGGACATGGTCAACAGAACAATTCAGCCGATTCAGGGAATTCAGAAGATCTTGATGAGAATGATATAGATGAAGATGATAATTCAGATGAAGATGATATGAAGGAAGACTATTTTGAGAAACAAGAAGATGAACAATATCATAACAAGGAGGCAAATGCTCTACTAGAAGTTTATGATGCAAGACATTCACATTCCACTAGCATCACTAAATCAAATGTTGAAGAGCAGGAAACGACTCCAATCAATCCTTGTTCACAAGACAAAGAGGAACAATGTGATCCCAAAAACTTGAGAGAAAAGATAAGGGAGGCCCCTATTCCATTACAGAATCCACAAGATGAAAAGAAAAAACAGTGGCCTTTTGTTGAGTGCCTATGTTCAAATCATCCACGTCTAGAAGAAGTAGTGGAAAGAATAATGACAAAAACAATTAATCATGATAATGAACCTTCGCGAAGGGCTATTCTTGTTGGTAATTTCCATTCGTATAATGACATTCAATCGACTGAAGCATTGCGGCCACCCAATTCAGAAGTTGTGGACAAAAGATCAGCAGAAAAAATGATTCCCAATGAAAACGATGATATGTTCACCTTTGGTAGCAGTGACAATCTTCATTCAAAATGGTTAGTCTTTATTATTGTGTCAAATTTTGCAGTAATAAATCCCAGTGATGAGGGAAGTGAAGCATTACCTAATTCTGAACATCAAACATGGATTCCTATTGAAAAGGAACAAGACACGATCCGCCACATGAAATTTGTTATAAAACGGGTCTATAATCTGCCTAAAGTAACAGACGAGACCAACAAGAAGCCCTCTGTGGCAACCATAGAGGAATTTGTGAAAAAAATGCCACTTATAAATATCATGGGATTTATTCAGTATTATAAGATTCAGCTAAATGTTCCTTTTTGGATATCAAACTTGAGCAATAACCATGGGAGCGCTCTACACCAACCCCTCGATGTTTACTCTTTGAAAAATGAACCATACGAATACAAAAAGAGCTTTTGGGATGCTATTACTTTTGTCCCCCACAAAACATCATGCTTCCCGTCCCTTTGCGGTCGAGCACACAAAAAAATGGGGAAACGTGGATGGATAAACATCGTTGACCTTAACGACATCGTCTCTCCAGATGGTGTTGAAATCGAAGGGCACTATTACTCCTTATTTGCCCTTTTCCACCCGCGTATTATACGTGGTGCTTAAGAAGAACACCAACTTAGTTGCCTCCGACGTGAATGTGTGCTCTTCTAATGATATCAACATACTCACTGATCGTAGTCGGCGCACATGTAAAAATGTGACCATTCGAATCCAACCCTAATTCCATATAGAAATTATGAAAATAATAAACTTACCAATTTGAAGTCACTTTATAAATTTATTACAAGGTCACTTTATTACATTATAAAGTTACTTTATAAATTTTTATAAAGTTACTTTCTTAAAAAGATAACTAATGTATATACCCAAAAAAATGGATAAACCCCAATTGCAAGGGAGTATGAGTGACAAATTAAACATATCAAGATGACAACACAAAGTGAAGAAAATTGGAAAGCAATTAAGGCAAAGAAAATTATTATCCATAAAACTTTGAGGACAAAGTATTTGTAGAGAAGGGCAATGTTATATAACAAATAGTATAAATAGAATAAATACAAATAAATATAATTATTAATAGTCAAATAAGGATTACGTTAAGTAATCATTAAGTTAGTGAAAGGGCATGTCAATCATGAAAGGCCACCTGCGTAGGTATATAAGCAGGGCCTCATTGTAACATTTCTCATCACATATACATTTTATATATAATTAATTATTATTATGAATACCTCTTGTGTATTTTACAATTAAGTCAACAAGCCTATAGTTTTGTTGTTCCACTCATATAAAAGCATTTAGCTCTTGGTTGGGTAAATATGCTAAAGGTGTTGACTATAATCATGAGGATGTGAAGATGAGCCTCTTTGTTCTTTCCTTAGAGGAAGATGCTTTGGATTAGTTTACAAATAAACCTGAGAATTCGTTTAATTCATTGGAATCGATTATTGATGCTTTTAAAGACAAGTATGGAGACAAGAGAGAAGAAAAGCATCTAGTTAGGGATATCAGTGTCATAGAGAAGAAAGAAAATGAAAGAGTAGAGGATTTTAATAAGAAGTTTAATGATATTATTAAAGAATTACCTCGAGATTATAGACCTCCTACCAGGTTCCTTTTTTATTGTTATATTGATGCCTTAGATGTTGATACTTTTTATGAGTTAAGGCGAGCTAAGGTTAATGATTATAACGTTGCCTAGGTTTTAGCTGAGGAGATTGAAAAGGATAAGATAGCATCTGGAATGTCCAAAACTCCAGATTTTGATAGGTTTTCGACAGGATCTAAGGGAAAAGAAATTAAAGAATCTGATGAAAACCCTATGCAAAAATTGATGCAAAAACTTGAAAGCATGGAACTTGATTAGGAAAAGTTAATATCTAATCATTCTGAACAAATAAGTGTCTTACAGGCTAGGTTGGTCCAAATGGAAGGATCTCAAGCACAAGATTTCCAACCTAGAAATAATAATATACGAAGTAATAATGCTTGGCAGAAGAGAGGCCCATCTAATGAGCAGAGACCGCCAAATCAACTTGAGTCTACCAATCTTGTGGATGAAGCTTCGCCTTATTGTAGAGCATGTAATGCTCTTCATGAAGAAGCTACTTGCCATGTTGTCAAAAGAATCATAGTTAGTAGAATGCCAAGGGCGAGTTATCATATTAATGTTGTTGGTAAGGAATATCCCATGCCTATTAAAGATCATGAACATCCTGTTAAGGAATCAACTCGGATGATTAAGGATATGCAACCCAATTATACGCAAATGATTCAGAACATGGAAGCTAATCAGATTAATCTTCAAAATAAGATGAATGTTAAAGATAATGGAAAACGGGTTAAAGATAATGGAAGCAAATTATTCTAATCAAATGTCCATTATTCAAACTCATATGCTTGCAATGGAAGCAACACACAGGAAATGACTGCCATGAAGGACAATCACTTACGGGAAATGAAATTTATGGAGGAAAATCAGACCAATCTGCAAGACAGATTCGTGAAATTAGAACTCAATCAAGCAAAATTAATAGTAAGGCATGCCAAGGAGATGAGTTCCATACAGAAAAGGTTGGAAGAAATGGAAAATTTACATATACAAAAGTTCCAACCCAAATTTGATAATGAAGATTCAACAATAGATCATAAGCCTTCCTGTTTCTTGAAGCAATTCCCATCTCATCACAGGGAGGTCACCTTTCCCATTAAGGAAAATTTAACTATGGTTACAAAGGACGTTAAGAAAGACCAAGCTTATGTGTCACCATTGACAGAGTATATTCAAAATAAGATTGGTCACACTCCAGGTTCTTCAGATATTTCGTACGAACCTCTTCAAGATCAGGACAGGAAATCTATGGTGGTCTCAACGCTGACATCACTACCCACTAAGAAGAAGAGAAAAAAGCAAAAAAGAATAAGCAAGTGGCTAGATGAGTCTGATAGCCGAGAGCAGCTCGATATTCGGATAAGACAGAGCCCTACAATATGCAAGATCGGGCATGGCACATCTGAAAAGCAACCCACAGACTTGCCTGAAAGCAGGCAAATGCTCAGTATGCACTATATTGAACACATATGATGCCACAGGGCATTCTTTGTATTGTATCTCTACCCTTACACTTTGTTATTTGAAGCATTTTCAATTTGTAGTTAGATTAATAGTCAATAAATGAAGAGAGTCTATTTTCATGTGCTTAATGTTATACGATGAATTTTGGATGGACGTTACTTATATAATATTGTGTGTTGCTTGGATGCAGATTCTGGATTCTCACATTCCTCCGACGAAGCAACGTGTCCCCAAGTAAAGCCAGATGTTGACCACTCTGTGTCAATGACCCCATAGCAGTACACCCTTTTTATTTTTCACAAAAGGGATCCATCATGTTTGAGTGCTCGTGCCATTCAAATTTTATCATTCAGTCGACCATGTTGTAAAAGATGTAAACCCATTCTGCATGTTTATAATCTTAATGATCTTAGTAAGACCATCACGTATGTAACAACCTAGGTAAGCCTAGTATTTTAGTGACGATTTCTATCCTAGGAGGTTTTTCGTCTCATTGATTCATCTGTGTCTCTAGACACAAATGATCGGCAAAGTTTTTCCCCTCCAACTTCACCCCAAAGCTAGGGTGGATTTTGTTGTCAAGATATTAAGTGAGTCCTTGTGTTTTTTATAGTCTTTGTAAAAGTAATCTAGGAATGATCCTAGCTAATTGGCTAGATCATTTTATTACAGATTGTTGGGTCTACTAGATCATATTTTGAGTCGCAGAACTGGGTAGATTATTAAGGGTCTATTACGCACGAGTGTTCCCCCTCATGGTTTAATGTATTAATCTTATGTAAAGAGGGTTGGAAAAATAATTAATCCCCTCATGAGTCAATTAATTAAATTTTCTGGCCAAATTAAATTATAAATCCTAAACCAGAAATTTAATTAATTTTATGTCCTAGGTCAAATTATATTCTTCAAAGGCAAAATTCGTGGGTCTGTTAAAAAAAAAAAAATTTAAAGGTCCCAGGCCAAGGGAATATTGAAAATTTTGACAAAATTATGGACCTTTGGGCCTTGGTTAACAGTCAAAGTCAATTTTTTGAGGTAATTAACTCAAAAATATTATTTTTGAGTTAATTTAAAAGTAATTAAATGAAATTTTCGAAATTCCTCAAAAAATAATAATTTCGACAGACGAGATTAGAAGATAATCAAATCATTTTCGACAATCAGGATTACTTTGACAGGGATCAAGCGAACTAGCCGTTGGAGATTTTACCTACAAATTAGAGGTAATTGTCAGTCTATAATCATCCGATCTCTTGATCATGTACTAGCTCTGGAAGCTCTCATGCAATACTTTCTAGAATAATACAAACGAAGTCTTTAGGGTTTTATTTGATGGTCGTGTTCCTCTTCAGCATTTTATGGTAAACTTGTTCTTTATAATCTGTTGGCGATTATTTCAATGAATTGTTGAATAATGGCTATTGTAGAGTAATCTATTGCACAAGTATCTTTCTTAGGTTCCTGGATTTAGGGTAAGAATATTAATTGAATTGAGTTAGCAGGTATCTCTAACTCTTAAAAGTTTTGTTTTTATCTTATTTCGCTATTGATTTAACAGTTTAACTTTAAGTGTGCGGAAATCTCTCGGATTTAGAATTGGGCATTTGGGGAAGTCCTCGGCTGGACCAGCTGACTCCCACATAAATAACATCTGAAGAGCCCTCCGGATCTAATTCCCCGACCTTATCTTAAATTCTATTTTTGCAGGGTTTTTCTAGGGCTTGTGCCCAAACTAAAAATTTATCTTAATTTTTTTATTGATTCAAAGTTAGATCTGGCTACTAAGAGCCTTACATCTTCAGATCTGGGAGGAAAGTTGGATTTCACTCCTCGGATCTGACAAATCTGCAACTCTTGTGCATAGATCTGTAAATACATTGTATAGATATGTATTTTTATAGTGTAAATATTTAGAAATTTTTTTAATTTATGATTTCTAACTCGGGGTTTCATTTCAGATTTTTGCATATCTGCTGGGGTTTCTAGGTTTTGGTTTCTGGTTTTGTGCAGGTGACATTTGAGAATTTTCAGAGAAATTATTTTTCGGATCTGGGACAAATCTAGGCCCTGCAGGGTAAGATCTGATCTCAAGATCAGGATTTATGTAGAGATATCCAAGTTAAAAAAAATTCAGCTCTGAATTTCTGGATAAAATAAGTTGCTAGAAGAAGAAAAAAATCGAATTTTTTTTTGAAGTGACCAGTTGTGCCTGCGTTTTCCACTTGTGGGTTGCCACTGTGTTTTATTGTTGCTCCCTCTCTGTTGCACGATGTTATTTTCCTCATCTCCTCTCCATGTCTACATTTTTCTAGCCGCTTTCCTTCATCTCTTCCTCAACGGCATCTCTGCATATTCGTCCCTCATTCGTGGCCCTGTCGTATACTATTGCATCCTCATTGTTGCCATTCCCGCAGCCTTCTCTTTCTGCATTTTTCTTTGGTCTTTTCTCTCAACCCTCCTTTCTGCTCTGCACATTCCCTTCCCCTTCCTCACGCAGATGTTATTCCCATCCTCCATCTGTGTTGCTCTAGCCTATACCTCCATCCATTCTCCACGCAGGTTTGTCCCTGTCGCTTCCTCCATGAGGCTTCTACATCTGATTCCCTTCATCATCATTCTCCTTTTCCTTTCGAACTGCAGCCTTACGTTGCCTACATGATCTTTCTCCTTCGCATCTTCTGTCTGCTGCCTCTTCCTCCATGGTGCCGCCATCTTCCTCCTCTCACGCAGTCCTCCTTCGTTTCCTTTCTTCTCCTCTTGCCATTGCGTCCTCCCTCTCACGCTGTCGGCTCCATCTTCCTCGTCTATCCTCACTGCCCTTCATCCATCCGCTTGACCTGTGTTTCCCCTTCACTTGCAACCGCCTCTTTTCAACCTGCATACGCTCTAACCTAAATTAACATCAATGCATCACACATACCAAAACAAAAAAATTAACTTTTCTAAAGTTTTTCACTTTGATTTTGCTTTGATTCCCTTTTGTTTCACTAGGGTCGATTTTGATTTTATTTCTTTTAGTTTATTTAGCGTTTGTTTGATTTAAAATTTTATTAACTTTTGACATTTTAAAAACTATAAAAATAACATTTCATTTTTTTTTTTAATTTTGTATAAAGATTCTAGATTTATATTAACATTTCAAATTTATTTATTAATTAACTTCTAACATTAGAAATTGTTTTAATTTTTTTTTTTTTAATTTCGTTTTTGTATATAAAATTCAAAGGGCATTTATATTTTGAAATTAAGGTTTTTTGAATCTATTGATAATGTGGTAAAACTCTGAGCCTTCATGAAAAATATTTAATTGTGGAATGATTCCTATAGTTGACGCAATTTAATTTTTTAAATATCTTAAGTCTAACTATAGGAGAAAAATAAATTTCAAGATTTGCATTATTTAAGAATATCGTTTAATCCATCAATTGCTTGACGAAATGTTTATTTAGCATGGTGTTTCTTGATGATTAATTATTGAGATTTACATGCTTCAGTTGGGTTAAAATAATCATTGCCATCTGAATTTCTAAACGTTTTATATCGATTAAAATCACCTATCATGTAATTAAATATTGGACATTTATTGGATATTTGCTTTCTAGTAAGTGTGATCGATATCTGATTTTGAGAGCTCTATTTTGGATCTGCGACAAATTGTATATCTTTTAATTGAGTAATTTATGGCATCTTCATAATTGGCACTCTCGCTCAATTACTTACTGGTTAGATCAGATTATTTGGACTAAGTGCTTTACGCTTTTAACATCACCTCTCATCTTCGAAGCTTGTTTCATCTCGCCCCTTCTTCAAATCATTTTCCTTGCATTCTACATTCTAAGTTAACATTGCATAGCAGCAGTTTCTCATCAAGTACTTGGTTGTAATTTCATTAGAAAGATAGTTGACTCCATAAGGCACTGGTATCAATCATTCAAATTGAATCGAATCGTTTAATCTTGCTAGATCTTTTACAAATATTTGGTCGTTTAACTCTGTCTCCCGAACTGGTTGGTTCCCAACTGGTTCTCCTTCATTCCATTTCCATATGGTCTACCACCCTTAGTCTTCTATAAGGAGACAACTTAAACAGAGCGATTGGGGATCAAGGTGGCAGCCCCCGATCTGAGTCGTTGTCGCAGTGCCTAGACATTATATGCGACAACAAACAGAAAGAAGCCCGATATATTTGAAGTTGTCTCTAGACCTTGGCTTTTTTATTTATATATCTTCGATGATACAAAGTAGACTGGCTCTGTTATTATCCTGCTTTTCTAGGATCATCTTGTGTGGCACCCACTTTGTATGGACACAGATGTACTTAGTAGTCCCATTGACAATTTCATGGTCATTTGTTGGACATTAATGAAATTATCTTATCTTATCTTGTCAATATCATAGATATCGAGACCGGTTTGGTGGTACAAATCCATACATCAAGCCACACAATCCCAGAGTGCTAAAGAGATAAACATTAGACAAACTCAGAGTAGAGTACATCCTGCCCATCAAACTACCTCCCAGACCCAAAGGAGCAACCTGAGATCCATTCAGAGTTTCCTTCTTTTGACCTCAGATGTTAGTAGTATCCCTCGCTTGTACACTCCACCCTGGATCACAAAGTTGGTCCTCCCGATGGTTCTAGAGGACTCCGACAGCGACCCAGTGCCCTATTCATCCTCCTCACCCTTGGCCTTCAGACTCAAGAGACATTGACATCATCAGTTTCATTGTCCACTCTCTCTCACTCTCTCTTTTGATAGGTTCTTGGGTTCTCCAAATTCATTAAGTATTTCGTAACACCGTACCCTTGTTATAGTTTTATACATTTATACATATGTTCTGATGGTGTACCTTTGTAGGTTCCTCCTTTATATTATTTTTAGCATTTCTAGAAGTTGTGCTTGCACTCTGGACTCCCACATTGTAATCATACTGGTTATACTCTACAGTCCCTCTGACCTAATTTTGTGGTCAATCATCGGCCATTAATATAATGATCTTATTTTATGGGAGCTCGAAGAGCTTCCTAATCATGAAAATCTATTTTTCGCAACACACACTCCAAATTTTTATCTTCTACAGACATAATTTTTTGGTGACACAACGATTCATCCAAGATTCAATTATTTGATGCCACTGTGTGACCCAGAGTGCTTCTGAGATTTGAATACCTTTCCTTTCTTAAAACTACAAATTATAGGTACACTAGCAAGAGTTCAAAACATCATGATTTAGCAGAGATTAAAACTACACTAACACTAAATGGAGGATACATAATATATTAGGACAAAATATAAGCATAGAGGAAGAAATCAAGAGACATGCAAAACTGTGCAAAAAGGGTGACATCAGTAGAAGCAAAACAGAGCTCTAGCATGAAATTGTGTGTAAGTTAACATAATGGCATAAACACAAAGAAACACAACAAGTAGCATGCATCAAGAGTAGGACAAGAGATAATCATGACATGAAATACTGCGGTGGGATATGAGAGCAACTAGAGACAGCAAGTCAACACACTGAAGGAAGACAAACAATCAAAGATAACAGAGATGAGGCAACTGAAGAGGCAAATCGGGATATAAGCAGTAAGAGAGGAGATGAAGATTTTGTGGCAAGTCAAATAGCCAACCAAAGAAGAATAAATACGACGGAAGCCATAAGTTGATTAACCAATCATTCTAGATTGTCAGTTCACACTGTTAGCTCAGCCAATAGTAGAGGACTGTTGAAGATTGTAACTAGATTCAGTCTTCATAAATTGTATTTGAATTAATATTTTATGTACTTGTCAAAAGAATAAAGAAAAGAATTTTATATTATTATTAAATGACTTATTAAAGCATGGGTTTCATGCTTGAGTCATATCATTTTAGGTCAAAGACTCCATTGTGGACTTCTAGGATTTATTCTAAGTTTATAGCGTCATTACAAATTTAAATTGACCCATACTAGGCTTTTGAATCGTGTAATTAGGTCAAGTATTGAGTCAAATATGATTTATGGAGCCTCCACATCAAGTCGACCTTCAAGTGATCAAGTCGGCCTCAATCCCAGGAATTAGAGCTCATCACAAGCCTATAAATACAGGGAAATCGAATTTATTTGGAGATCTCACTCACACACATCGAAATTCGATATCTGTTGCTACAAGGGAAAAAGTGTGAAGTCAAGGAAGGGGTCAAAAGAAGTGTTGGTGTGTTATGAAACTAGCTCCCAAAATAGAAGAAAAGAGAGATCAACGCCTTAGAAATCAGCCACTTCTAGGGGGCAACCTCCTTTACGTTACATAAATGAACAATTCTTGGCTGATACAAATCATAAATGACAAAACCTCCTTTCTATATATTGGAGTCCATGGGGTCACAGTATAATCCTAGCCGACCTAACAATAATAATGTAAGGGCACAACAATAACAATAGTGGGCTTTTATGGGGCACAATAATAACAATATGGGGACTACAGGGGTACAATAATAACAATAAGTGGGCTAAAGTAACAACAATAAGGGATTACACTGGTAATATAGGGACCTAACATGCCCCTCTCCTTCAAAAAAGTGTTGTCCTCAACACTTGAGTAGTTTTGGATGCTTTGTTATAAAATTCTCATCGTCCCATGTGGAATCTTTAGTGGGTAAGTTCTTCCACTTTATGAGATACTCTAAAATTGATTGATTTCATACCTGTCGAGTTCTTGTTTCCGTGACTGCTTCAGGTTCCAATATGATTTTTCCTTCCTCATCAAGTTCTGGCAATATTGTTTGAATTGGAAGTTTGTCACCTATAACCTTCTCCAAGCATGAAATATGGAAAACTAGGTGCACTCGGGAAGAAGAAGGAAGCTCCAATTTGTATGCCATAGTACCAATCTTTTGCAACACCTTGTAAGGACCATAGTACTTTGGCGATAATTTATTATCCTTCTTAGCTTGCTTGAGGGACATTTGTTTGTTAGCTGTAAAAATACCCAGTCTCCTACATCAAAACTTCTCTCGCTGCGATGTTGATCTGCCTGTTGTTTCATTCAATTTTGTGTCAAATTTAGGTTATCCTTTAAGAGTTGGAGAACTTGTTATTGATGCTCGATGTGATCTTTCACTGCTTGAACCTTAGAATTTTCTCTTAAAGATGATGTGATGGACGGTCAATGATATCCATAAAATGCCATAAATTGGGTCACTTTTGTTGCAGTATGGAAAGATGTGTTATACCACCATTTAGCCAAAGGTAACCACTTGACTCGTTGTGTTTGTCTATCATATATAAAGCAACGAAAATATCCTTTCAAAGATTTGTTCATCTCAGTTTGCCCATCGGATTGAGGATGATGATGAGCTATTCGCTAGTTGAGTACCCAAACAAGAAAATAATTCCGTCCAAAAATTTCCAATGAAAATGGGATCTTTGTCGCTTACAATAATCTTTGGGTTTCCATGTAGCTTTTGAATTGTTTCCATAAATGCAGTAGCAACAGTACTTACTTTAAATGGATGACATAATGCATAAAAGTGTGCATACTTGCTAAGTCTATCAACTACCACCATGATGACACTCTTTCCTTCGAACTTAGGTAAACCTTTGATAAAATCCATTGAAACCTCCTCCCAACGTTGACTTGGAATGGATAAAGGTTGTAGCAAACCTAGGGTCTTAATTGTCTCACAAAATAAAACATTTGGCCACAAACTTTTGAATATTAGTTTTAAAGCCATCCCAAAAAAATATTTCTTCACCCTGTGGTAAGTTTTTCAAAATCTTGAGTGTCCTCCTAAGGGAGAGGTGTGCAATTTCAAAAGAATCTTTTGTTTTAGTTGGGAATTCTTACAAAGATATAAGTGATCTTTGTACCATAAGGAATCATTTTTCCAACTAAATGTATCAGATGTAATGGGATCTTGCTGCAACTTTTGAATGAGTGTCCATACTTCTTCGTCATTCTTCCATTCCTCCCTTGCTTCAGTTATCCAATCTGGTTGGATAATAGAAATGGCACAAAGCAATGCTTCCACCTCCTCATCCTTTCTTTAGTGTGCATCCACACCAACATTTAGCTTCCCTTTTTTGTAGATGATTTAAAAGTCATAACCCAACATCTTTGTGACCCATTTTTGTTGCTCTTCTGAAGATAGTCTTTGTTCCAAAAAGTATTTAAGACTATAATGATCAGGTTTTACCATTAAGTGTCTTCCCATTAGGTAAGGTCGCCATTTCTTTAGTGCATGTAATATTGCCGACATTTCCTTCTCATAAATAGCTTTATGTAAATACTTTCCTTTGAATGGACGACTTTCAAAAGCAATGGGTCTTCCTTCTTGCATTAAAACAACACCAATTCCATTTCCTGAGACATCACATTCAACAATAAAGGTTTTTGTGAAGTCTGGCGTAGCTAAGACTCGTGTTTGGCACATTGCCTCTTTAAGATGTTCAAAGGCCTTAGTTGCTTCAGGAGTCCATGAAACTGCATCTTTCTTCAATAATGTTGTTAGAGGTGCTGCTATTCTCCCATAATTCTTGACAAACATGCAATAATACATTGTTAACCCAAGAAATCCTCGCAACTGCTTTATGGTTGTGGGGACTTTCCATTCCTTAATGGCTTTAATTTTGTTAGGGTCTACCTTAACACCCTCCTGAGATACAATATGACCCAAATATTCCCTTCTATTGATTAGTATATCATCAAAAAATACTAACACAAATTTTCCAAGGAAGGGTTTGAAAATGGAATGCATCAACCCTTGAAATGTAGAAGGTGCTTTGGTAAGGCCAAAAGGCATGACCAAAAATTCATAATGACCCTCATGAATTCGAAATTTTGTTTTCGAAATATCTTCAATCTTCACTCTAATTTGATGATATCTTGAATGAAGATCCAACTTGGTAAAATAAATTGCTCCATGTAATTCATCCAATAATTCATCAATCACAGGAATGGGAAATTTATCTTTAATAGTGAGCTTATTGAGTTCCCTATAATCGTTTGTGCACCATGCTAATCACTTCTTGTGCACCAATACTCTGAGCCAGAGAAAAGAACTTTGATTAGGTTAAAGAATTGTACCGACCTCTAACATTTCCAATCATACGTTCATTTCGCTCTTTTGACATAGGGATACCGTAAAGCACGATGTTTGGAGGAGGCATCACGGGAATCAAATGAATAGCATGATCATGATCACGAATAGGTGGGAGTCCTTTGGGAGTATCAAACACCTTGGAATGATTGTCCAAGACTTTTTGGAGATCTGGAGAAATAGATGATTTTGATGTTGGAACTTCTAGTGAGCATAATTGTGCAATTAAACGCAAATTTGTTCTTTTTAACCGGAAGCTTTTGTCATGACATTGAAACTTGTGTCTTTCACATGACTTCTGCAAATGGTATTCAACTTCCTTTGTACCGGAAAAATATTAAAGAACAACAACAACAACAACAAAAAATCAAGAAAAGTTTTTGAAAATTAAAGCTACAATCCCCAAGATTATGTCCTGAAATTTAACATAAAAACCTCCCATTGGACGACGTGCGGATTATTCAATATGTGTTGTTCTAGCAAGTTATTGATATTATGGCACTTTCCAGAGCAATTTATAGGTCCTCCATTTGCAACCATCACTTGACACTCTGATGTTGGGTATAGGAAGCAATTCAATTCCTTGGTTACCTTAAAATGAATAAAATTATGGGTACTACCCAAATCAATCAACACTATTACATTATTCTTCTTGATATGTCCTTCTATCTTAAGAGTTTGAGTGGCAATTCCTGCCAATGAATTACAGGACATGGTCGAACTCATTTCTTCTTTCTTTAGGGTTGGTTCCTGGTGTATATCCTCATGTTGGCTCATTTTTAGTGGGAAACAACTATATATAGACGTCTAGACTTTGCTCCACAAGAAGAAGAAAAAAGAACAAGTTTGGTTAGTTGCAGAGAAAGATAATTCAAGGTTTAAGGAACATAATTACAGGCTGAAACAGCTGAACTATCATTGAAATGAAGTATGACTGGACTTAACTATGATTAGGATCTCACAGGACCGAAGCATGAAGAAGGCTACAACAGAATCAAAGCATGAACAGGTTGTCACAAGACAGAAACAAGAATAGGATGCTACAAGAACGAAGTGTGAAATTATTATTGGGCTACCATTACAAGACCTGAACACATGACTATCACCACAGGACCGAGGCATGACCTTGTTGCAGGACCGTATTGTCATGTGTGCTAACATTATTGGATGGAAGCCTATTGCAAGACTGTGTCACTACATACAGGACCAAAGCATGTCTCTATTACAGGACCGAAGCATAACACTGAAATCTATCAAGGGTTATCATATTGTTGCAAGAAAGATGTGTTGAAGAACGAAATACTACACACAGGACTCGAAACTAAAGAATCATTTAACAAGGTTGACTTGATGGATCGAAGGAGTCTTTAGTTTATGTTATAAAGGTCTTGGTCATCTCAACTTTGTATTGAATCTACTAAAGGAAGAGTTCTTGACTGGGTTTTTCCCTACGTAGGGGTTTTGCCCTGGTTTTGTGCCTACATCTCGTGTCCTCCTCTGTTAATTGATTGGAATTAGTCTTGTAGATAAGAATAACATAAAGTGAAAGAAGAAAAACCAATAATGAAACATCACAAGATAATGTCATAATAAGAGAAATCAATTAATTTGCCACTCTAATGGATTTCTCAAGATGGTATCAAAGCTATGGTGGAAGAAAGTTGAAAATCACCTTGTTGGCAAAAAGGAAAAACAATCTTGGAAAAAAAAGGTTACTCCCTAATCTATACAAAATGGAGCGAAGACATAAAACTAATGTTTGAAGGACCGAATGAGGAGCCCATGAAAAATCTAGTTGTCTGAAAACTAAAGCGAAGGTACTGTCATATAGATATATATTCAGAAGTGGAAAATCCAGATGAAATAAATTGATCTTGGTAACCAAAATGGGCAGTCATCCTAGGCACATCCAAAATATGTACAGTCTTTGATCCTGAAGTCTCCTCGAACAAAGGCAATTCAACAAACCAGCTCAAAGAAATCAAGTAAGTTTTGTTAATGTTCCTTACTTAACAAATGCATATGCAATAAGTCTAATGGACTATCAAATCAAAGGTATGTAAAAATGAGGTACGTATATCTATTTCATTTAAATAAGCTTCTAGTTTTTCAATATATCTAATATTATAAAACCCTAGATGATCCATATAAAACTCCTTGTTTATAATTAGTCTAGGGTAAACACTATAATCCCTAGGTGACATACGAAAAACTCTTATAAGAAACTTAATCCTTATCTTCTAAGGTTTGTAGGTAATCTAGGATGTCAAGTAAAATCCTAGTGTTGATTGAAAAGAAAAGATAAATTGATTTTTGATAAATATAGGGTTTATCCTAGGATTCCATCCTCCATTGTTGCTAAGAAAATCTAGATTGAGAATTAACATCATGTTCTTGGTATCACATATTTTGCCTGGAAGTATTTTTTACAGGTATGAAAGATCATGGCTCAATTCAAAGAGAGCACTTCAAGGAATCCCTACAAGGTTTGTTAAGGAACATCTCTAGATACGTCTTAGATTATACACTTTATAAAATTCTCTTAATATAAGGGTACGTTCATTATCTTTTAAAATTATATTACTAACATCATTATGTCAAAGGCCTTTTATATCTTAGGAGATTATTATTTGGTTGATTAATCATTAGATTTAATCTACCCTCTTTAAACATTTGATCATTTTTGTGGAACCCTAAAAAGGTTCTCTATAAACACTAACCTAAGGGTATCTCAATACTAATCTATTTAGGGTTACTAATGAAATCTAGAAATTCGATTCTTTTGGTGTTTGGGGTTTTGATGGTACTGTCATGTCTGGAGTTTCAATATTGTTATGTAAACCCTAGTCCTTTAAGGTTGGATGATAATGTCTAGGTGCTGAAATTCTAGATATTTAGAGTTTTTGGAAGATTAGGGTTTGTTGTGTTATGTATTAAAACCTTAGATTTTTATGGTTTGGTAGGGTTGATAAGCAAAACCCTTATTTTAGCCAAGATGATGTCCTAGGAATGAAACCGTAGGTGTATGTTTGTCTATCTGATCGAAACCCTAGTCTGATCAAGTTTTTAATATGTCCAACTTTAATGTTCTAATATTTGTGTCTTGGGTTTACCTGATATATGTTGTAATATTCTTGTGCGTGATTATGAATTCCTAGATATGTATGGTGTAAGGTTTGTGACTAAGCCCTCGTAGAAGTTTGATAGTCTAGGATATGATGATATTGTTCCAAATGTAATGATGTGAAAGATTGGTTATATTGTTGAAACCTTAGATTGTGTTGTGATTGGTGTTGATTGTTGAGGCTTAGTATCTCAAGGATGGATTCTAGGATTTGCACTAAATCCTAGTAACATATGAATTCTAAAGTTATTAAATGTATTGTTGAATTGTACTTGTTTAAGTTGCTTCTAGGGTTTGCAATATATCATAGTCGAGTCTGTCATATCTCTGAAGAAAATATTGAAACCCTAGAGATAATAAGACGGATGTCTTGATTGAGATAATTTAAATGATGTGATCTAGGGTTTGTAACAAAACCTGTTTCTTGTGGATTATGGACCAAACTATGTATATGTATTCGGTGTCTAAAGTATAATACTTCCATTAATGTATGATTCAAAAATAGTCAACTTAATGCTTCTATATATGTACTTGGTTGTACTTGCAGTCTAAGTTGTGCAGGTACATAATCTTCAAGATTCGTAAGTAAAGTTGATTTAATTGATAAGCTTGGAGAAAGAAGTTATATAAAAGATGGTCAAGATGACTTTGATAAGAAGGATGGAAGCCATGAATGATTCTTTGATGTTATAGAAAGAAGTTGATCTCCCTAAGTTAAGAGGGAGCCTGGATAGAAGAAATCTCCCTAAGTTAAGAGGGAGGACATATTATGATAGTCACTGAAAAAACAAAATTAGAGAATGTATATTGAGGTGTTGTTGAAAGAAGGAAAGCAGGATTCGATTGTTGAATGTGTTGTTGCATGTGAATGTTGATTTGTGGTAGCATCGAATGTGCTCTAAGTCTCAAACTTCGTGGAGAAGCTTAGACACATGCATTCCAGATAACCCAAAAATTCTTTTGGGAAATTCCACCCAGAAACAATTTTATTTGATAAATTAAAATAAAATTAGGAAACTTCTTGTAATATTCCAAATTAGGAAAAACAGGAATATAGAACATAAAACTGGAAAATGCAGTAAAATATCAATACATCAACATGAGCAGATCATAGGGCCACTTTATTAGATATTATAGCAGAAAAATGAGTACAAAATCTTGAGGAAACAGGCACTCAAGCTAGGCAAAACAAGCCTCAAATGACCCAATACATAAAATATGAAGAACTGCTGCTATACAAAATGTCAAAAGGCCATGACTGTGCAGTCCTATGGAGAACAACTGCAGGGTAAAACTAAAGCTACATAGAACTATTGATATAGTGCTTAGAAAATGTCGGGATCAAAGATCTAGGCTCTCTAGCACAATTCCAAGACAACCCAGGAAGGCTTTTCGAAAATACACAACATGAAAAATGCAGCCCTAGGGCTAAATTACGCACTGCGACTCAATAAATGTTGAGAGGTGGCTGATACTCCTCCCTACTAATCCTTCAGATGAAGGGCTACTCCCCTCACTGGAAAACAAGCTCAATAACTTGGGTACTTGACCCTCCACTGCAACTGCCCTGCAAAATAACGCAGTTCTTGAAGGACACTACGCTGCTCAAGAAGGTTGAAGCTTGGCTTGATGCCAGATGGTGGAAATGAAGCTCTTGAGTGGGGACTCGAAGTTCCCCGAGGATGAGAGTGGGATTTCCGCTCGGAAACACCCTTGTGCTAAACAGCACAGCATACTCCGCTAAACAGCTGAAGTGTGCAGAAAGTCATAAAAGACCAAACATACGAAACGTCTTCTATGGCTGCCATCCCCTTCCTTATATGCTTTGTGAGCCTCCACACCCTTGGCCCCACTCATTAAAGATGCTAGTCTCATGGAGACTCCCTCCCACTATGACTGCGCTATCCTCCAATAACTCTCCACTACCTCCATGACAGCATTGTTGATTTGGTCAACCTTGACCCCATCCACATGCTTTAGCCCCCATTCACACCCAAGAGTGCTTTATTCAACTGATACAATGATCCACATTCACATTAGAAGTGATTTTATTCCTAGTAAAGAGATTTATGGGTCTCTCTACCCTCTTATTCATCTATCTTAATGACAAAAGAAAAAATTAATATTCCAACTAGCTCGAAGCTAATTAGGAATATTACACTACTAGAAAAAACAAATCAAGTCTAAATGTAATCATAGTCATTGACTGGAGATCTAATCTCTGTCGTCGAAGTCTCAACGAGAAGACTATAAAGAAAGGCTTGAGGGTCATTTGAAAAACACACCGAAAGGATCAAGTGATCGAATTTTCTGAAGTGAGCAATGCTCAGATGAAAACGATATCTAGAGATTCTTCACGCAGTTGAGGGGCAGAGATAGTTTTGACAGGAGGATCTTCTCTGGGGCCAAGGATCATGAGCAGAGAGACAGAGAAAGATGCAGAGGAAATAGCGCAAAGCCCAAAGAGGGTGATGCAGCACACAGAAATGGTGACACGGGGCCACATAGAGACAGCACAGTATCTGAGTAAAAGTCTAAGTTTCAGCTGGGAAATCGAGATTTTGAGCCAGAAGAGTTGGGATCGAGTTTCCTGAGGGCTGAAAGATCACACAAAGGAGGTGACACAGTTCCAGAGCAGTCCTCACGCAGGCCTACGCAACTACTGCACAGAGTTAGCGTAGAGGGTGTTGGGGTTTCGTCAATTTAGCTACCAGATCAACCAGGACTCGCAGAGTGAGGTAATATCACTGTTTTTCTCTGTCAGTATTCTCTGTAACTGAATTGTCCGGTGAGACATTCAAAGATATATTCAGAATAATTGTTGCTTAATAATAAAACCCTCAGATCTACTGCACTGGTTTTCCTGCATTGGGTTTTTCTGGGGACTTAGTCCAAAAATAATGGTGTCATGTGTGATACTTTTCTTTTGCTCAGTTCCCTGTTTCCGCATCTAAATATAATTAAGTGAAGGTTGCTTCTGTAATTCCTGCAATGTTTTCAGAAGAAATCTGCAAAATAACATGTTAATATAGTTTACAAGTAGGCGAAGTAATTCAGTTTGTTGCAGTATGATTCCAAATCTAGGACTTGGAATTTTCACATGGTATCGAAGCTTGTGGAGCATTGCAGGTGAAACAGGAAGAGCAGATCCAGGGCTGAGAAGGAGGCCGAATAGCTGCAGAAAGCAGCAGTTCGAATCCCTAGAGCGATTGCGTAGTTCAGGTCTAAAAGGCTGAAATTTCCGAGAAAGTCTCTCTTTGAGTGAGTCTACAGAGAGGAAGGGCTTCGAGATCGGAATTTTGTCGAGCCAGAGGGAGCAGCACAGAGCCTCAGCGCAGAGTCGGTGTGACACAATTTTCTGCACGCTGAATTTGTTTTGTTGAGCAAAAATTCATGAGAAGAGGAAGCGGAAGCACAGTGAGGGAATTTTCTTCCTTAGGAAGTTCCTAGTCGGGGAATATCATTTTTCCACGATCTGAGCAGCAGATCTGGGTGGTAGATCTACAAACTCCAGAAGGAGTGCGTAAGCCAGCCAGTGTTGCGCAGAGAGGGAAGAAGAGGAGTTGATTCGACATTTTCTTGGTGGCCATGGCAGCTCACGAGCTTAGAGATCAAAACCGGTTGGAGGATGCCTCCAACTACGTGATCTGGAAGGCAAGAATCACATGCCTTCTAGATGAATATGATCTCAAGCTTTTCGTGATGAGTACGGTAGATGTCCCTGCAGATCCAGATCCACTGAAGAAGTATACTGTTGATATAGCGAAGGCTAGGAGGTTGCTCCTTGATGGAGTCAAGGATCATATTGTGTCCCATATAGTTGCAAGGACACAGCCAGGCAGATGTGGTAAGCCTTAACAGCGCTGTATGAAGGCTCTTCCGACCAGCAGAAGATCTACTTAGAGCAGAAATTAAGGATGATGCAGATGCAGAAAGGGGAGCGTATTGTTCTGTTCTTGTCGAATTCACGAAATCCATGATCATCTAACAGCAGTGGGGGCCACCCCTTCTCCTACAGCAATGGAGAGACAAGCTCTTAACACAGTCATTGAAGAATGGCAGGTGTTCGTTCAAAGCATCCTGGCAAGAGTAACCTTGTGAGGCTGGGAAGAGATGTGGGATGCTCTTCAGTGAGAAGCGGAGGAGGAGGAAAACACAGCCCTTGCATCCAAGGGGCAACAGGAGAAGCGAAGGCGTAAGAAAGACATCTCAAAGATAAAGTGCTTCAGGTGTGGTGAACTTGGTCATTACGCTACCTAGTGACCTTTGAAGAAAAAGGAAAAGGACGAGAAGCACGATCTGAAGGTTGCGTCCACGAAGATCAAGGAGGATGAGTATGCCATGAGTGCCCACACATCTCTAGGAGGGAGATGGGGCAACATTGAGTTGTAAGTTCGCAAGAATTTCAGTTGGGCAGGATCCTTGAGGAGTCCAGCTCTTGGATCATGACCTTGCTACGAGTGCCCAAGAACAGCAGTAGCAGGCTGGAGGAGTTTTCGGTGGTGCAAAGGAGTGTTGGAGCGACAGATGTAGTGGTTAGCAGCGCAGAGCAGAGTTGCACCAGTGCAGTGCTTCAGAGGGACAACGTGGGTCTAGCAGCAGTCATCATTTCAGCATCTAGATGCATCCTAAACACTTGTTCAGAATTATGGATGTTTTTCAGTTGCTTCTATCAGCAGTTGAGTTGCAGTGCAGAGTTAACAGTGGCAGTGCTAGCAGCAGGCGCAACATTTGAAAGGGAGTTGCAGTACAGATGCAGTGTTAATCGTGTCAGAGTCAGCAACAGTGCAGTTGCAGCAGTAGCGCAGTTGTTGGTGGACAACATGTCAGACATCAGCAGCGCAGAGGGAGATGCTTCGGAGCCAGAGTAGTATGCAGTAGGGCATATTTGCTAGAGCACATTCCTCGCTAAGATTTGTGGTAGCATCAGATGTGCTCTAAGTCTCAAACTTTGTGGAGAGGCTTAGACACGTGCATTCCAAATAACCTAGAAATTTTTTTGAGAAATTCCACCCAAAAACAGATTTATTTGATGACCCTAAGTCTAACTTAGGAAATTAAAATAATTAATGGGTATTAATTTAAACTATTGGTGAAACTTCTAGGAAAATCAGATCAAGTCCAAATGTAATCTTAATCGTTGATTATGTTGATTAATGCTAGCATCAGATGTGCTCTAGCCTTGCAACTTTGTATATAGGCTAAGACACATGTATTCCATAAAACCCAGAAATGGTTTTGGAAAATTCCACTTAGAAATGCTTTAATTAAATTAATTAAACCATTTTTTAATGTTTTCCTAAGTCTAAACTTAGGGAAATTGATTAATTAAAGGGTATTAATTATACTAAGTGAAAATCTTCTAGATAAAGTCATGGATCACCTCCAAGTTAATCTTAGCCCTTGATTATGTTTTAATCTTGGCCGTTGAAGGGTCAATGGAAGAATATAAGGAGGGTGAGGGGCCTATGGAAAACACATTGAGCACATTGAGCACTTGGCATTTTCGAGTTTGTGAGGAGACACAGCTTTTGATCAGAATCGAATCACTAGGGCAGGGTTTGCTAAGTGATTTTCAGTCAGTGATCAGATTCAGAGAGGGGCAGACACAGAAACTGGTCAGGAGGACCAGGAGTGCATTTCAGAGAAAGGCAGCAGTGACGCACAGAGAGACAGCGCAGTGACCTAGAGAGGTGATGCACTTCCTAAAGGAACTCACGTAGAAGTGACGCAGTGTTTCTTTGATCTAGTCCGAAGATAGCTGAGAGCTGGGTTTTCTGAGCCAAGAAGGCCAAAATCCAGTTTTGGTTCAGTGTAGATCAGTTATTGAGCAGAGGTGGCGTAGTTCCAGAGATTGCCCACGCAAGCTTATGCGGTTCTAGTGTAGGCATCACGCGGAGGCAAAGAGGGGCTTCACCAGCGCTGTTCAGATCAGTCGGGGATTTGCAGAGTGAGGTATATCTCACAATTCCATCAGTTGTGTAGATTTCTGTGAAGGGTGAGCCGAATATTGGCACCCTAGTTGTACTCAAGATTCTTCTGCTTAATTATCTAAAATCCACAGATCTGCTGCACCGGTTTTCCTAAGTTGGGTTTTTCAGGGGACTTAGTCCAAAAATAACTGTGTCAAATGTGGTTGTTTTTCATTGCATTTTGTTCAATTTGTTTCAGCACTTAGATTTATTCTGCGGCACTATTTGTGTAGACTGCTTCAAAAATTACTTTGATATTTCACTGTAATGAAATAATTATCAAAATAATAGGAGAAGTAATTCAGATTTGTTGCAGTAGGAATCCAGATCTAGGATTTTTCACAAATTGGAGGTCTAATATCAGTCGTTGAAGTCTCAACGAGAAGACTATAAAGGAAGGCTTGAGGGTCATTTGGAAAACATACCAAAAGGATCAAGTGATTGAATTTTCTGAGGTGAGCAGTGCTCAGAGGAAAACCAGATCTAGAGATTCTTCATGCAGTTGAGGGGTCGAAACAATTTTGGCGAGATGATCTTCTCCAAGGCCAAGGATCATCAGTAGAGAGGCAGACAAAGATGCAGAGGAAGCAGCGCAGATCCCAGAGAGGGTGACGCAGCACCCAGAATGGGTGATGCAGGGCCACGCATGCCACATGCAGAGGCAGCGCAGTTTCTGAGCAAAAGTGCGAGTTTTAGCTGGGAAATCGAGATTCAGAGCCAGGAAGGTTGGGATCGAGTTTCCTGAGGGCTGAAAAAACACGCAAAGGAGGTGACGCAGTTCCAGAGCAGTCCCCACGCAGACCTACGCAACTACTGCGCAGAGGCTGCGCAGAGGGTGTTGGGGTTTCGTTAGTTCTGCTACCAGATCATTCGGGACTCGCAGAGTGAGGTCATCTCACTATTTTTCTCTATCATTATTCTCTGTAATTGAATTGTCTGATGAGATATTCAGAGATGTATTCAAAATAATTGTTGCTTAATAATAAAACCCTCAAATTTGTTGCACCGGTTTTCCCGTATTGGGTTTTTCTGGTGACTTAGTCCAAAAATAATGGTATCCTGTGGGATGCTTTTCTTTTGCTCAGTCCCCTGCTTCCGCATCTAAATTTAATTAAGTGAAGGTTGCTTCAGTCATTTCTTCAATGTTTTCAGAAGAAATCTGCAAAATAACTTGTTAATATAATTTACAAGGAGGAGAAGTAATTCAGTTTGTTGCAGTAGGATTCCAGATCTAGGACTTCGAATTTTCAAAATGAAATGGGAAAGTAAGTTGTATGGTTGACGAAACTTCTGTCAAGATTCGTTTGGGAAGCTTCTAATTCCTACTATGATAAATTGTGAAGCAGCATCAACATGTTTGAAGACCCCAGATATTTGTGTTTACTTATGTGTACTGGAAAGGTTGTTACTAATTGGGGTTGTGTTTGTACAGATAAATCTCTAAAAGTTTTGGAAGCATATTTTACATGCTTATTGTTACGATTTGTCTGATCGGGAGAGATTTGTTACCGATCTATTTGATCGGAAAGATTTGCTACCGATTTATATAATCAGGAGAGTTGAAGCTTTGTGTGTGATACACATTGCCTGGGAAGAAATCTGGTCGACACTATGTTTTGATGTCTAATTCCTGAAGTAGGGAGGGTGGCATTAGTCATAGAGCTTTGACCTTGTATTACACACCTGGATCCCTAGGTTGATGGTTAGCAAGTAAGCCTGATGGTACCTAGAGTGGCTGAAAGCTTTAGTCCATCTTAGTCCCACATGGATAGATTGCCCTGGTCATGAATCTAATCTATGGCACTGTGAGTGCCTAAAATGTTCAAGGGCCTGGATAGATTTCCCTAGTCAGGAATCTAGTCCATGGCACCACAGTGCCTAAACTCTTCGTGGATCATGTGTTTTGAGATCTTCCATGTACCTCTATAGATATATGTAAGTATGAATACATTCCTAGTTAAGAGGGAATGTTGAAGAATGTAACTAGGTTTGGTCTTCATAATTGTACTTGAGTCATAATAAAATATATTTATCAAAAAAAAAATTACTACTAATTAAATTGACTTATTAAAGCATGGGTTTCATGCTTGGGTCAATTGTCATAGGTCAAGCCTCCATTATAGGCTTTCAGGATTTGTAAGTCAAAGTCAAAATCTATTTTGTTATGTCAAAAACTTCCTCCATCAAGGCATCTTGCAATCGACCTCCAAAATAATATTCTACAAGTCGGCTTCACAAAAATAACCATGTCGGCTCATTTTTAGTGGTAAACAACTAAATATAGGCGTGTAGACTTCGCTCCACAAGAAAAAAAGAAGAACAAGTTCGGTTAGTTGCAAAGAAAGATAATTTGGAGGTTTGAGGAACATAATTATAGGCCGAAACAGTTGAACTATCACTGAATCGAAGTATGACTGGATCTAAGTATGATTGGGATCTCACAGGACCGAAGCATGAAGAAGGCTACAACAGAATCAAAGCATGAACAAGTTGTCACAAAACGGAAACAAGAATAGGATGCTACAGGAACGAAGTGTGAAAGTATTACTGGGCTACCATTACTGGACCGTAGACAAGGATATCACCACATGACCGAGGCATGACCTTGTTGCAAGATTGTGTTATCATGTGTGTTATTGCTATTGGACCAAAGCCTATTGTAGCACTGTGTCACTACATACAGGACCAAAGCATAACATTGAAATCTATCAAGGGTTATCATATTGTTGCAAGAAAGATGTGTTGAAGAATGAAATACTACACACAAGACTCGGAACTAAAGAATAACGTAACAAGGTTGACTTGATGGATCGAAGGATTCTTTAGTCTAGGTTATAAGGGTCTTGGTCATCTCAAATTTGTAGTTAATCTACTGAAGGAAGAGTTATTGACTGGGTTTTCCCCTACGTAGGGGTTTTTCCTTGGTTGTGTGCCTACATCTCGTGTCCTCCTCTGTTAATTGATTGGAATTAGTCGTAATGATAAGAATAAGATAAAGTGAAGGAAGAAAAACTAATAATGAAACGTCCCAAGATAATGTCATAATAAGAGAAATCAATTAATTTGCTACCCTAATGGTTTGCTCAACAATGGGCAACTACTAAACAACCTTACCTCCTACACACCATATGGAAATCATATCGATATTTCCTTTGCCACCAAAAAGACTCTTCATAGCACAAAGAAGACATGACTTGTGTGCCTCACTCCACTACTTACATAAATCTTTCGACATATCCTTTTCCCTCACCAATCTAGCCTACCTCTCAATACTGTCCCTAGTCCATGTTTACCCATGGCACCACTCTCTTTGATGTCCCAAGCCAACCCCTTGTCTAGTCACATACCCTCCATCATCTTGCCACTTACTCTAGTACACACATATTGTTGATTTCTGTAGCATCGGAAACTGATCTAATTCTCAAAATTTGTGAGGAGGCTTGGACGGCAGCGTTCTAAAGAACCCAGAAATCGTTTGTGGAAATTCCACTCAATTTATGTTTTATTAAAATAATTAATTATTTTAATGAGGACCCTAAGTCTAAACTTAGGGAAATTAAATAATTAATGGATATTAATAAAACTGAGTGTGAATCCTCTAGAGAACGAAGATCAAGTCAAGATTTAATCTTAACCATTGATTAGACTTCTAATCTGGGTCGATTAATTTGTCAATGAAAGATTATAAAAGAAGAATTGAAGACCATTTGGAAGATAAGTCGGGCATACACTCAGTAACCTAAAGGAAGTCAATTCTAAAGGAATAGAATTCGATTTCAGAGGGAGAGTTGCGGGACAGAGGTAGAAGAGGGCATTAGCAGTGTCAGGGTTAGAGGGAAGAAGGACAGAAAGGGTCAGAGAGGGCAGCACAGAGCAGCGACACAGAGAGATCACGCAGGCTATGCATAGAGAGACATGCAGAGGTGACGCAGAGAGGGGAAGTGAATCCCACAAGTGTCGGGAATTTTCCAGAGGGTTGATGAGAATTTATCTCAAGTGTTTCTCAATTAGTCTGCTAGTGTTTAATTGTAAATAATTTATTGTTGAAGATTAATATATAAACCCTCATTTGTTGCACCGGTTTTCCCACATTGGGCTTTTCCGGGGACAATTGTCCAAAAATAATTGTGTCATTGTGATTGATTCTTGTACTTGCATTTTACTGTTTTGTTCTCTACATATACTTGAGTGATTACAGCAATAGTGTTTATTTCAAAATTTACTATAAGAATTCTGTAAATAACTTATCGTGAAAATAAGTAGGAGAAATAAATCTATCACTGCAGTAGAATTTCTGGATTGAAATTTTCACATGGTATCAGAGCTGAGATTGAGTAACAGGAGTGGAGACCCTGCGATGAAACGAAGACCAGAAGTTGTTGCAACAGCGACTCAAAAGGGTTCACGCGGCTCTCCAGAGTAAAGGGAAAGCATGAAAGAACAGATGGATCACGACATCTATGTATTGGCTTCTAGACTGGAAGAAGAGTTTGCTTGTGTATCAACCTCTGCTTCTCCAGAGGTCTGGTATATTGATAGTGGAGCTTCTGCACATATGACGAGGGTATGAAAATGTTTCTCAAGCTGCCGAGAAGAGCAGATGAACTTTCAGATCACCATGGGCAATAAGGCGAAATGTACCCCTATTGGAAGAGGTACCGTAGTGTTTCAAACCGAAGCTGGCAATAAGCTTCGAGCCACCAATGTGGAGTAACATAATCTCGGTGTCTCAGCTTCAAAAACAAGGGCTATGACGTTTACTTCATTAGCAAAAGAGTATATGTTAAACACCCAAGTTGGAAGAAGAAGGCACAAATAGGAGTCAGGAGCAATAAACTGTATAAGTTATAGCGCAAATCTCCAATGGCACTGATAGCCAGCAATGATGAGAAGGATTTGAGTGAACTATGGCACTGGGACAGTTACACCATGGAGCTTTAAGAACTCTCAAGAATACCGTCACAGGAGTTCCAGAACTGAGCACTAAGCGAGATGACGTTTGCAGAGGGTGTGTACTAGGAAATTATGCCAAGGCACCTTACCCCAGAAGCAACAATAGGGCTAAGAGTGTGTTGGATTAATACACTCGGACATCTGTGGACCAATGTCCACTAGAGCTCTCAATGGTGCCGAATATTTCGTCACCTTTATTGATGACCATTCCAGGAAGACTTGGATCTATGTTCTGAAGACCAAGGAGGAAGTTTTTGATTGATTTAAGGAGTTTAAGGCTCTGGTTGAGAATCTGACAGGAAAGTGAATAAAGATACTGCGATCAAACAATGGTGGAAAATACATTGATAAAGACATCACAAAGTTCTGCGCAAGGGAAGGCATTAGAAGAGAGTGGACCGCTCCATATAATCTGAAGCAGAATGGGATCGCAAAAAGGAAGAATAGAACTATTGTCGACGCTACAAGGGCAATGATGTATGATCAAGACATGCCCAAATTTCTGTGGGCTGAAGCTTGTAATACAGTTGTATATGTTCAGAATAGGATTCCTCACAGCGCATTGGGTAAGATCACTCCAAAAAGTGTCTTCACTGGCATGAAGCCACAAGTAAGCCACTTCACGATCTTTGGTAGTGTGGCATACTGTCATGTACCTGAAGATAAGAGGAAGAAATTAGATAAGAGTCAAGACCGCGGAAAAGGGATATTTGGTGACATATAGCGAGAATGCGAAGGCTTACAGAATCTGCATTCCTAAGAGCAGGAAGATTGTAGTGCGACGGGATGTAAAGTTCATAGAGGAAAGAGCTTTCAAAAAATCCCGGGAGTTGCCTTCCGCAAGGCAGTGTAAGGAGGATACGTTGGTCCAGCAACTACAACTAGCAAAGGCTAGCACAAGTGCTTCTCCAAAGCACAAAGATCCAAGGGATGCATCTCCCGAAAATTTTCAAGAGGGGGAGTAGGTAGATCCACCCACTACCAGTGGTAGGACGAGCAGGGAATTATGGCAAATTTTGATGGGCGCAGAGGAGTTTATCGGAGCCCCTAGAAATGAGAAGAGGTAGTGTAACCGGACAGATACCAAGCCTAGGTAGTCCAGGTTGGGGACCCTCTAGTTTTCAAGAGGCAACTCAGCATCAGGTGTGGGTAGATGCAATGGTGGAAGAGTACAGTTCCATCATGACAAATGATGTCTGGGAAGTAGTTCCTAGGCATCAGCACAGATTAGTTGTGAGTTCGAGATGGATCTACAAGATCAAATATGCTGCAGATGGCAGTGTAGAAAAATTTAAAGCCAAGTTTGTGGCAAAGGGGTATGCTCAGAAGGAAGGGGTAGACTATGAAGAGACCTTCACCCCAGTACCCAAATATACTTCTATTAGATCCTTGATATCCCTTGTTGCGCAAATGGGGTGGGAGATTCACCAGATGGACATCAAGACTGCATTCTTGAATGGGGTGATAGAAGAAGAAGTATATATTGAACAACCAAATATCTTTGAGATGCATGAGCAGAAGATTCATGTGTGTAGGCTTAAGAAAGCCTTGTATGGACTTAAGCAAACCCCTAGAGCTTGGCATGGTCGAATTGATGGCTACTTGCAGAAGATAGGATTCGTCAAGAGTGACGTAGATCGCAATCTCTACTATCTGAGTTTAGGGGATGAGCCTCTAATACTAGTGTTGTACGTAGATGATCTATTCCTAACAGGATAATCTAGGCTCATCAAGGACTGCAACGAGAATTTAGTTGCAGAATTCGACATCAAGGATCTGGGGCTAATGCATTATTTTCAGGGTTTGGAAGTTTGGCAATAGTTTGGTTTGGAAGTCCCGCTAGATCCATTTCTGCTTCCACCATTTACGCCCCCTCCAAAATCCGGTTCCGTTTTGCAATAAAACACAGCAAGGGATTTTTGGGTGGAGCTTGCAATATGGTTTATTCAGTTTGCACGGGATAACCTCCGCTAAAGAGTTCAGCACGCACAAGCACAACTCGCTGTTCCACAACGGGAAGTGGAAATCATGAGAATTAGAAGAGTGGAGGTTTTCAAATAGCAGGTGGAATCATATGATGAAGGGCGAACCGCTCACCTGTTCTAAGCCACTTCTCGCCACTCCTTTGAAGATTCTGGTATTGGACCTCCCTGGCCGACTATTTTGTTTCTTTTTAATGATTAGATAGTGATGTCTTGCTGGTAAAATCCCTATTTTACCCAATTTTGTTTTGATTTTTCTGTTACAGGAGTGATTGCTTGATGCACACTCTGATAGGTTGTTAGGATATTTTGGTTTCACCTATGTGGGTTGATCATGACAGAAAATTCGATCGTAAACCCTCAAGGAGAACTCTATATGTAGCGAGTTCTAAGATGAAAGAAAGGTTCTAGAATTTTGAAGAAATCGACTATAGTTTTGTAAGATTGTGCTCCCTGTGCTCTGAGACACATATTTGGGAGAGTCGTTTAAACCTAATATGATACAGAGCTATTACTTGGATTCCAGATGGAGCAATGAGTAGTATGTATATGTTTCCTTCTGTTATCAGTAATCTCCTTTTTATGTGTAATCATCTTTCATTCGATGCTGCTTTGATGGTTCGTGTAATGTAGTTGTCGGTAATCTGCAATTTTTATTCATGAATTTGTGTCTGAATAACGCTCAGGTGTTAACGCTCATGTATTAAGCTTGTTGCACTCCCTTAATTCACGTTCCACGAACTTCTGTTGTTGTCCATATCTCATTCATATCCGTTTCCTCTGAGTTCATAGGGGACAAATTCTTAATCCTCTTAAGCCTGTCTCTTGTCGGTTCTTTCTCCATTCTTTCTCAACACCTCTACATATTTTAAAATTTAATGCTCATTGTTTTAAAATCTAGCCTCACAGCCTCCCGAGCCGTCTCACAGTTTGGGTAATTCACATGAATCAGGGTCAAATGGTCTTCTCCTTTCTTGAACCACCAAAACCATTATTCTTTGGAGTCATATTCTGTTAGAGGCATTTATGCAATTGTCCGCACTTAACCTCTGATTTTAAGATGTCCTAGGCACTAGTCTTTTGCAACTCAAGGCTGTCTCTAGGAGCTACAACATCTTTTGGCGTCGTTGCCGGGGAACGAATTAGAAAACCTTTCCCTGAGATACGACATTATCTTCACCCTTCAATCAGGTGATCACGAAGGGTTGAGAGTTGCATAGCCCTCACCTTGGTGACTCCACTATTATCAAAGTTCAAATCAAGTGTAATCCTGGCTTATACCAAGCCTCATACCCAATCAAATACTTCTAAGCAGAGAACCCCATCTGTATCTGATCCTGAAAAGATTATATTTAAGAGAATCTAGAGAGAGAAGCAGCGCATCTAGGCTGACCTACCCTCATTTTCTCTAGAAGATTCACCTTCCCCTTCTTATAAAGTTGATATCTATGGTCCTGGCTCCACAGCCTGTGTGCTTGAGTATCCTCCAGAAACCTCTGCTTTAGCCAATTCAGACATAAAAGACGAAGCTGAATCTGCTGATACTTCTTTGCCTCCCTTGCACCCTACTCCTGAGGCTAAAGAATTCAAAGAGGTTACGACACTCCTAAGCTCTTCACAGATAAATATCTCAACCTCTACTTATCATATACTTGTTATTGCACAACCAAATCATCCTCAGAACTTACCACCACCCGTCATGGTTGTACCTAGTTTCCTCCTCAACAAATATGCTCCATTGGCTTTACCTCAAGGATTGAATGACATGCCTCAAGATTATCTAAAGCTCTTGCCTCGGTTCACCGGGAAAGAAAATATGCCTGTGCAGAAACATATTGAAAACTTTTGCGCCTTTGCTGAGAATATGAATTTGGAGCACCTAGATGTGGTGTTGAGGCTTTTCGTCCAATCCATGGATGGAGAGGCTCGAAAGTGGTTCAAATCTCTTGCTGATAACACAGTCACATCTTGGGAAGAAATGGAGAATTTATTCACACTAAAATGCGTAGAAAAGAGGGACCATGGCTATGTTCTCACTGAGTTCAATGCTCTCAAGAAGAGACACAATGAGGATGTAACAGAATTTATAAAGAGGTTCAATAAGTTGTATAATAATCTCCCCGCTGAAATAAAGCCCCCCCAAGAAGTTGCTAAGGTGGTTTTCGCGGGAGCTTTTGAACCAGAGTTTGGGTTTACCCTAAGAGAGAAAATTTGCATCTCTGGATCAGATCCAAACTGATGCACTGGAGGTAGAAGAAAACTTTGCTTCTACTGGTAAATTCAAAGGGAAGACAAAGCATGAAGCTAGAAGAAAGAGCAGGGAGGAGGCTTCCACTTCTAATCAGGAGAGGGAATCATAGGAGTACAGAATTGAAGAAATGAATAAGTTGATTAAAAGCCTCTCAAATAAGCTGATGAAGCTTGAGTTGGAGGCCAAGAATTCCCCTCCTCGTCCAAACCAAATGATCCCAAACCGTGGGTTTAATCCCCAATACCAAAATCCCCCTCTACAGTTGTTGCAGCGGGAAAGGAAGGAGCAGCAAGATCACATCCAAGAAGATCAATTCCTCGCTTACTCAGAGGACGAAGAAGGTGAACTCTCCCTGCAAGAAGAGCTAGAAGAGAAAGAAGTCCCCCCAAAGGATCGAGATATCGACAATTACTGCAAGCATCTTGTGGATTTCATGCAAGCTCAGCTCCACAAGAAGTATGACCTCACGTCCTCCAGAAAGAGAACCCGAGTGCAAGAACGAAACGAGGAGTCAATACTAAGAGAACAAACCCCTTCTAGTTCTACCAACAAGGGAAAAAAACCTTTAGAAGAATTTTCCCATCATAAAGTCGTTGCGTCCACCTCCACAAAGCAAGGCTCTGATCCTCCCGCAAACGAGAAGTCATCATCTGTAGCCTTGAACCTGCCTGAACACCCTAGAGAACAGTCCAAAGAAGTCATTGCAGAAAAAGCTCCCACGGCCTTAAATCTCCAAAAAGAGTTAGAGAAGGTCAAGATTCCAGTTCCCCTAATCGAGCTCCTAAAACAACCTTCATACAAGGCCCAAGTGTCCCAATTCCTGCAACCCCATGTCGTAGGCTCTCTCCCTGACAGCCTCAATCTCCAAGAAGAAAGACCCATGGTTGTTTTTGGACCTCATGGAGAAGAGCTGGACTCAGCCCCCATTATATGTGTCTCTAGTTATACATGACCTGTTACTGCACAACCGCATGCTAGATTCTAGGGCTACACATAATCTATTGCCATTGTCTGTCATGGAGCAGTTGACATTGCAGATTACCAAACCTTATAAAGATCCGTATTCTTTTGATTCCAAGAGGGTAAAGTGCTTGGGCATGATAAAAGATCTGGTAGTAAACTTAGCCCAGATTCCGGCCAAAAGTGTAGTGATGGACATTGTTGTAGCTGACATCCCAGCTTGGTTTGGAATGTTGCTGTCCAGATCCTGGGGATCCAAGATTGGAGGGTCCATAAAACTGGAACTCACCTATGCCATTATTCCAGTATTCGGTGGGGAGGAAAGAAGATTATACCGTGAATCTAGATTCGTGAAGTTGGTCACGAAAGCCGATGGTTCCACCAATTCTCCGATATATGGTAAGGAGGGCGAATTCTCTTGTCTTATGCTCGAGGAGGACAAAAATTTCCTACAAGAAACGGAGATTTGTCCTCTAATATAGAAAAATCCTATGAGCACAAAGGAAAATAAGATATGGACCTTGCAATTTGATGTGGCTTACTCACAAGAAGGAAACGGGGTCAGGGTACTCTTGGTATCACCAGAAGGATGCTTGGTTCCCCTCTCTTTTAAGCTAGAATTCGAAGCCACAAATAATGTGGCTGAATATGAAGCCTGTTGTTGGGATTTTAGGCGGCACGAAACATGATCATACAAAATCTCAAGGTGTTGGGAGATTCAAAGCTTATAGTGAGGCAAGTCAAGAGCCAATGCCAAACTAAACACTCGTAGCTCAGAGCTTTCAGGAATGAGGTATGGGATTTAGTTGAGAACTTCTTTTTTGCTTTTAACATTCAGTTCATGCCGAGGGATAAGAACAGAATAGCAGACTTACTAGTTGTGGTTGCTAGTAATTTCCACCCCCTGCAGAATCCTTTGCTCAGATATGAGGTTGAAGTGTGATACTGCCCTTCCATTCTAGACAACATAAAGCATTGGCAAGTCTTCGAAGATGAAGAGCAGGTCCAGCGTTTTATGGAAACGGTGGGCGAGTTCTCTGATATGGTGATCGATTTAGTCCCTGAGGATGACAGTGAAGAGCCAAAAATCAGGTGGGAAGAGACACTGGTTGGACACCGTGTTCTGCAATTAAAGGGAAATGTCATCCCCAGGGGGCTCGTGCCATTGGAGAAATTGTTTGACAAGAATGATATCCTGATAAACCCTAGCAAAATGACCCTCAACGAGTCTGTCAGGGATGTGAATATTGGGACAGAAGAAGATCCAAAGGTGGTGAAGCTATCAAAAGGGGTTCCTGAAGAATACCAAGGTCAGTATCTCAGTCTGTTCCAATCATATAAAGACGTCTTCGCCTTGTCATACCAGGATCTGAAGACTTTTGACATAGACATTGTACAGCACAAAATACCTCTGAAAGAAGGCGCTAAGCCTCATAAGCAGAAGCTTTCACAGATCAACCCCTTCTTCTCCCAGCTATCGAGAAGGAAATAAAGAAGTGTTGCAAGCCAAGATCATTGTACCTTTAAGATACTCCGAATGGGTGGCGAACATTGTGCCTGTAAGAAAGAAGAATGGTGAAATCAAACTTTGCGTGGATTTTCACAATTTGAACAGAGCCTCGCTCAAGGATAACTATCCCCTCCCAAAGATGGACCACATCCTGCAAAAGGTGGTAGGATGGCTTCTCAAGATATAATCAGGGGGCAGTGCTCCCGGAAGACCAAAGAAGACGGCGTTCACCACGCCTTGGGGAACATTCATGTACGCCTGAATGCCCTTTGGACTGATAAATGTCGGTGCCACGTTCCAGCGTGCGATGGACATTGCTTTCATAAGAGAGCAAGATAAGTTTGCGGTGATTTACCAGGACGACATCATCGTCTTTTTAAAGAGTGACTTTGAACACATAAAGCACCTTCGACGAACTTTTGACAAATGCCGCATGTATGGCCTGTCTCTAAATCCTCAAAAATCCATGTTTGCCTTGGAGGAAGGAAAGTTATTGGGGCACATAGTAACTGAGGAGGGTGTAAAAATCGACCCGAAGCAGGTAGAGGTGATAAACAACATTCCCCTAAGAAGAAACAAAAAGGAAGTATAGGTGTTCTTGGGAAGAATAAATTTCCTCAGAAGGTTCATCCCCAACTATGCTGAGATTGTCCGAAACATCTCCGGAATGCTGAAGAAGAACAGTGAAGTTAGATGGACTCCTAAATCCAAGGACTCTTTCAATAGGATCAAACAGGCCTTTGCAGAAGCTCCAGTGCTGATCGGTCCAGATTATGGGAAGTCGTTCATGATTTTCTCTTTCGCCTCTCCTCACACAATAGTTGCACTACTTTTACAAAAAAATGTTGAAGGGCATGAGCAGCCCATTGCGTTCTTTAGCCAAGTCTTGCGAGACGCCGAGCTGAAATATGATATCCTGGAGAAGCAAGCTTATGCTCTGGTCAAATCTCTGAAGTCATTCTGGGTGTATGTGTTACAATCTACCATAACCGCCTATGTTCCCACAGCAGCGGTGAAGGATATCTTGGTGCAGGGCGACAGTGAAGGAAAAAGGGGCAAGTGGATAGCCAAGATTCAGGAGTACGAACTGGAGATAAAGCCTACCAAGACCATTAAAGGCCAAGGGCTGGCAAAAATCTTGTCTAAATCCAACTGTCAAGCTTTGGGGATAAATCTGTGTATGACAAGAGGAGAGGCACAGGAGGATACAGGTGCACACCTAGGCATAGAGTCTTCCACTCAAAAAACACATGTTAAGTACCTTTTATCCTCATGGTATAAAGATATAGTGGAATATCTGTTAACGCTAAGATGCCCTCCTAACTATGATAAGGCCAAGTACCGCACCTTGAGGCTGAAGCCTCAAAAGTATATCGTGGCAAAAGGGCAACTGTATTGGAAGGACCCGACGGGGATCCTACTATTGTGTTTAATAGAGCAAGAAGTTGACCAAGTGATGATCGAATTCCATGAAGGGATATGTGGCAGACATTATAGCTGGCGATCCACTGCACACAAGATCCTGAGGGCAGATTTCTTCAGGCCTAAACTGTTTGGTGATGTACATGCTCATGTCCTGGCCTGCGAGAAGTGTGAGACGTTCGCTGAAAAGCAAAGGTATGCACCTCTCCCATTGATCCCAGTACATGTTGTAGAACCTTTCAAACTGTCGGGAATTGACTTCGTAGGAGAGATTCACCCGGCCTCTAGCAATCAACATCGATGGATCCTCACTACTACAAATTACTTCACCAAATGGGTAGAAGCCGTGCCCGCAAGAAATGCTACAGATTCAGTGGTGATCAATTCCTGGAGGAGAACATAATAGCTAGGTTTGGATGCCCAGCTAAAATCATGACAGATAATGCCTAGGCTTTCAAGTCGGCTAAATTTGTAAATTTTTGTCAGCGTTACAACATCTTGCCGGTACACTCCACTGCGTACTACCCACAGGGCAACGGGCTGGCAGAATCATCTAACAAGGCACTGGTGAGGATCTTGAAGAAGACCATCAATTAAAATCAAAAGAGTTGAGATTCCCAGCTCAAGTTTGCACTCTAGGCAAATCGCATCACCACTAAAAGATCTACAAGAAAGTCCCCTTACGAGTTGGTGTACGACAGAGCCGCGTCTTCCCAATTCAGCTTGCATTACCTATGGCCCGATTCTTACAAGAAAGCAAGGAGGAGCCAAACGACCTTATTCGAAGAATGAATCAGTTGGTGGAGGTGAATGAAACCCGGGAACAGGTAAGCCTCAGAGTAGCAGTGTATCAAGAAAAAATGAAAGGCTTATTTGACCAAAGAGCTAAAGACAGAGAAATCCAAGTTGGGGATTTTCTTCATTTTCTTCATTTGCAGCTACACATATAAGGGAGTTCAGTTTACAATGCCTATGTTTGGACTCAAACAAGCCCCCCAACTATGAGTTAAAAAGGGGTTTGGATCTCTCTGCCTTCTAGAGTGATAGCACTTCTGGCACCATTTTCAAGACATCCTGTCCAAGTTGTACCTCCTAGAATCCATCAACAAACTCAATATTTTTGTATAGCTCAAAGGTTTAGGGGCCCAACCTGCTCGACTAAGATTTGGCCGCCATTGAGCAAGTCAAAAACCTCTTGCTTCACCGCCTTGTTAGATATAAGAGGACATTACCCCACAACATCACTTAGGTAAAGTTTGTGCTCACCTCTTTCCAAATCACAACTACCCTCAAACTAGAGTCGTGACATCATCTTCAAAGGCACAACACTCAGTTAGAATTGATATTTTATATCATTTTTGGAAAACAAGAAATGAATAGATATTCACCAATTCTCAACACAATTATCTTTTTACCTAGAAATACGTGTCTTTAAAATGTGTCCATCTACTTTTGCAGATACAAGTGTTGATGCGAAAGGTAAAGATCAAGGTAGTATATCTACATGAGTTTGTTGACAACTAGCCCAAATGTGCCATACACCATGAGTTAGGTGCCACCTGAATGACACTTTCCTACCCTCTACACATTCTCAAACCTCAAGGGGTGGACAACACCAACAAATAGTAAGCTAAGCTATAAGAGAATGTCGAGACAAGTAAAGGATCAACCTCTCACAATGAACTCAAGAGATTTCAAGGTTTGACAAGTTCCCTCTTTATTGTCTAGCTATTTATCAACAATAGCATCACAGAGAACCCATGCAAAGTAACAATGGGTAGGAGACCATTGTCATAGATTCTAAGCCCACATTTGATGGATTAAGGTTCTCCTCCGAACAATAGCACTCCTCCTTACATAGGTTTAATTCCCACGACATCTTGATCAATCCACTCAATTTCGTCAAATGCCCTTGTAATTGCGTTTATTGATCTCCACTTTGGGCATCATGACACTTTAGCACTCTTTAATTTTGATGGACATACATGTTGATTTTGATTGTTAAGGCTATATGCCTTGTGGCAATAGCTTGTGGCAATTTTTTATGGCACTTTTTATGTAAAAAACCATGTATAAATTTTCTACTTCAATAGATATATGAAGCATTTTTTACCAAAACATAGCATATAAAAATATAAATAAGTATAGAAACCTATGCTATTTAAGCTAGCTAAGACTAAAATAACAACCTCCCTTTGACATGCATTTAGTTCCTACAACATCTTCCACCATCCACTCACTCTAGCCAGATGGCCTTGTTGTTAAAGTGTTATTATTCCCTTCATTGGGTGTTATGGTACGAAGTCTTAGTCTCTCTAATTTTGATGACCGTTTGTGGCCTCTTTTGATTGGATAGGTGATATGCCTTCAGGCAGTGGCTTGTGGTGGCTATTTTACAGCCCTCTTTTGTAAAATGCAAGTATATCTATTGTCTTTAAATAAAAATATGGAACATTTAATAAAAAAACAAGTACATAGAATTATAAATAAATACAGCAACCAATTGTGTTTAAGCTAGCCAGGCCTATATACAAAGTATAGGATAGAATCTCCAAATAACCATTCTTCAAAAGTTCACTCTTCAGTGTAAATGCAAATAAATTGGCAATAATAATAGCTCATGATCGGTGAATAGCCTTTGTTGAGTGTTTATCCATTCTAGGTAAAACCCAGCTTTTATTTGTTGCTATGTCATTTGTCCTTTTAAAGGGAAGACATGCCCTGGGCACTCTTTAGTTTGCAGTTATTATTTCTTGTATTTTCAGATCCCAGTGATCTATTTCAGTCAACAGTGCATATTAATATAATTTTATTCCAAATCCAAATGCCATATACACACTACCTATGAAGTATGGGATGCAACAAATTAACTATGTTGCAAAATACTTTATCATAAAGTTAACCTTCCATCTTATATATTTTAAACAGTAACAAGACAAATTCCAAGATTCCTTTTTGCTCTTACAAAACAAAAACAAAGGTTTCAGAACCATACTGATGCCCTTGTGAAAGCACCATCGACCCATTCGGCTAGTTGCAACGCTACTTTATCTTCTGGTGGCAATGCAAACCTATGAACAGCCTCTTCTCCAATATCATATTGCGCTCTCTGCATGCATCTGTAATCAATCACAATTGAAGGCAAAGATTATAAACATGTCCAAGTGATCAGCAACCATAGCAGTGCACATTCTTGAGCTATTAGGAAAGACATTTATGTACAATATATCAAAAAGTTCCAAAGGATCTGCAAAGTACCTAAGCTAGGAATTACAAGAAACAGAGCACATGACCAAGTATACAAGCAACAGATGGCAAGCATCTGCCAGCACCACTAATAATATGTTCCAGTGTGACATAACCAACCCATGCCAATACATACATAGAGCATAACTACAATGATTTGCGTTGCCCCTCATATTGTATAAGGGCAAACCCTTAAGATTTTCATCACAGTATTGATGTTTTTTCACCACAAGACATGATGTACAGGTTGAAACCGTGGGGTACCTGACAGGTATATGGCCATTATCATGGATGCACATACTTTCACTAACACTTCCTTTATTGCTTGTCTGACCAAGCCAACCATGAATGTGCACTGTCTAGAGGAAAGTATGTTGCTAAACACTAGTCTGTTTGTACACTTGGAGCATGTCAGGATTTAGAATGGTTTACTATTGAGTCTTGAAGTTTCATGGATATATTAGTATTATGGCAATATATTGTGCTTGGATGTTGTATGGTGGTACTTAGGCTTGGTGGATGAGCACCCTAGCACATGGGGTGTATTTCTCATGTGAGTTATGCCTTGGTATTATGAACAATCATTCCTGGCCCAACACTCCATTTATGCACTTGGCTCCCATGGTAATACACTTTTCATTGATGAGGCACTCCCTTATTAACATAAGCATTATAACATTACTAGAACATCACTTTGGGGGCTATTTATTTAATGACCTTGACTGACCCTTTTGATTTATAATTCTTCACATATTTGAGGGATAGGGGATATATGTTGAAACTGTAGCGAGCAAGGTCTTCTGGCTTGTGTCTTAGCCAGTGAAGACCTCGAATTGCTCTCATGAGTTAGACTTCAGTTAGGATGAGTTATTTCCAGTTTACTGGAATAATCATCAAGTCAGCATCTGTAGAGTTGGAGATTCGGTTAAAGAGGAGTCTTCATCATTTTGACTACAGAACGAGGTGGCAATTACAAGATCAATTAGAGTGAGTTAGCCTTCAGTGTTGATTGAAGGAAGAACAAGCTAAGTCCAGTATTGATTGGAGAGAAAAAGAGTATGACTCTCAGTTAACTCGTCAATCATAACTCAAGTTCTAAATTTGAATTCAGCCTCTTCTTGCATGCTAGATTTGGGTCTATAAAGAAGAGGACGAAGGAACAAGGAATTCCTAGTTTTGTGCACAAAGGTTTGTGAGAAAAGACAGCTCATGAGTTTGTGCGAAGATCCTTCATTGTGGAGAGCACAGGAATTGTGTCCTAAGAAATAGGAGGAACAAGTGCGCAAGGATTTAGGAAGTGATTGTGCGCAGCGTTGAGGAGTTGTAGTCCTAAACAATAGGAGGGAGGAAGTACGCTAAGAAATAGGGCACAATTGCGCTAGAAAATAGGACCTGAAGTGCCCAAGGAAATAGGAGAAGTGCGCAAGGATTTAGGGCCGCCAGTGCACAAGAAAGGAGTTGCAGGATCAAACAAGAGATCAACGAATTGGCAGAGCTAGTCAAGGAGGCAGCAAAGGAATTGTTGCGAGCTATAGGGTCGAGATCAAGCTATGATCAAGGCAACCGAGATCAACTATATCAGTTGAGATTTGTTAGAGAAGCAGAATGCTTTCTCAAGAGAGACAAATTGCCTTGTAATAGATTCGATTGCTCCAGAACAATGAATAAAATACCACATAAAGAAAGCAGGTTTTCCTGTTGGGTTTCCTAAGAAAAATAAGTGGATCAATTTGTGTGATATGTTTTTATTTCTCTGTTTTTATTCCATTGCTTATGAATTGTTAAGAGACTCTGTATCTTGGTGAAAGTAAACTAGATTTCATTTAGTAAACAATGCAGATCAGTATAAAAACCAACACCAGATTGACCAATTAGTAAACAACGCAGATCAAGCAGAAGGCTTGTGTTAGAGCTAGAAGAGCAGAGCAGTTCTTTGGATGTATGGTGTTCCAAGGACTAAGGTCAGATCATAGAGGGAGCCTTGAATTCATGCTCCTGGAAGGAGCAGATCTCAGTGGTGGAAGAAAATGGAGTGCTCAAGTATGTGAAGTAGGTAATAGCTCCACCTCAAGATGCCCAACAATTGATCCAGAATAACAAGAATGACACCAAGGCAAGAAGGATCATTCTTGAGGGGATCAGAGACCATATTATCCCTCATCACCATGAGAAGAAGACAGCATATGAGATGGTTAAAGTTATCTTACATTTGTATCAGAGTTCCAGTGATCCCATTAAACTTTCTCTCAAGGAGAAGCTAAGAAGTATCTGGATGAGCAAAGGAGAGTGCACCATCACATATCTTTCGAAGTTCACTAACGTTCGAAACGAGTTAGGTGTAGTGGGCATGAATGTAGCAGATAGTGCCCTTGTGAGTCTTGCGCTTTTGGGACTTCATAAGTCTTGATATAGTTTCCATGATGCAGTAAGTGGCAGAAACAATATTCCCAGTTGGGAAAGGTTATGGAATGACTGCATTCAAGAAGAAATCCAAAGAGGGATGATAGCTAGTAGAGAAGCTCCTGCAGAGGACAAGGAGAATTTTTCCCTTGCAGGAAAAGGTAGAAGAGCCAAGGGAAAGAAGGGCCAAGGAGAGGCCAAGTCCAATCAGAAGGGCGAGAAGAAGAAGAAGGATCTGAATAATATCAAGTGCTTCCATTGCCATGAGTTCAGACAATATGCCACTAAGTGTCCTAATTGGAAGGCGGAGTCCAATAAAGATCATGTGGCTGCAGTAGCTGAGGTATATGCGTTTTCTGCTCAGTTCGAGAGAGATTTCTCATTGATAGCTTGCATGGCAAGCTCAGTAGACAGTAGTGTATGGTATATTGATTCAAGAGCATCCTTCCACATGACCAGGAACAAGGAGTATTTCAACCACCTGAAGGAGAAGGACATGAAGATTCAGAATGAGCCAGGATATGATGGAAAGTACACAACTAGGGGAGTTGGTACTGTAAGTTTTGACAGGAAGACAGGCAACACTCTCCATCTTAGAGATGTCCTCTATATTCCATGCCTGAAGCAGAACCTTGTTTCAGTAGCTACCCTTGAAGACAAGGGTTATCATGTCATCTTCAGCAATGGTAAGGCTTACCTCCAATACATAGTTTATGGATGTAAGGAGATTGGTGTGAGGATGAAGAAATTCTACCTACTACAAGTTGAGATAGGCACAACCTTGAGCAACAAGGCAAGAAGTGTATAGAGTAGAACACTGAGGGATTCCTTACAGCGTGAGCAGGTTAGAGCTCCCAAGAAGGGCCTTAGCCAGTATCACAACTTGAGTCTCGGCTAGTTGGCAAGTGGGCCAACCAGCGAGATGAGGAGGATAAGAGACCAGGGCAAGTGGAGGCAGTCACTCAATCAGAGACTCCCAGTACAGGGAGAGTTCGAGTCAGTGGGGCAGACAAATTGTTTAGGGGGGATCAGGAGAGAGTTCGATCTCCCAGTACCACATTCAAGCAGAGTAAACAATATCATAGATACACAGGATAAATTGTACTTATGACTGAGGTGATCGACTCAAATCATAGGAGCATGGTTAGAAGGAACATGCCTTCAAATTAGATTTCGCAGAAAGAAGCAGGGAAGTCTTCTAGTTTAGAGGGAGCAGCTACAACAGCAAATAACATGGTACTATTGGAGACAAATCCAGGTGGAAGAGGTTCTTCCAGAAGTACTTTCCTCGCTAAGAGAGGATGTTGAAAATGTAGCGAGCAAGGTCTCCTGGCTTGTGTCTTATCGAATGAAGACCACGAATTGTCTATATGAGTTAGACTTCAGTTAGGATCAGTTATTTCCAGTTTACTAGAATAATCATCAAGTTAGCATGCATAGATTTGGAGCTTTAGTTAAAGAGGAGTCTTCATTAGTTTGACTACAGAACGAAGTGGTAATTACAAGATCAATTAGAGTAAGTTAGCCTTCAAACTTGATTGAAGGAAGAACGAGTTAAAAACTCCAGTATTGACTAGAGAGAGAAAGAGTATCACTCTCAGTTAACTCGTCAATCAGAAATCGAGTTCTAAATTTGAATTGTGCCTCCTTTCATGTTCGATTTGGGTTTATAAAGAGGAGGACGAAGGCAAAAGGAAGTCATTGCTTTGTGGACCAAGGCTTGTGAGACAAGATAGCTCACGAGTTTGTGAGAATATCCTTGATTGTGGAGAGCGCAGGAATTGTGTCCTAAGAAATAGGAGGAACAAGTGCGCAAGGATTTAGGAGGTGATTGTGTGCAGCGATGAGGAGCTGAGGTCCTCAAGAATAGGAGGCAGGAAGTGCGTTAATAAATTGGGCACAAGTGCGCTAGAAAATAGGACTTGAAGTGCGCAAGGAAATAGGAGAAGTGCGCAAGGATTTACAGCCTACAATGCGTAAGGAAGGAAAAGTAAGATCAAGCAAGAGATCAGTGAATTTGCAGTGCAAGTCAAGGAGGCAGCGGAGTATTGGTTGCAAGCTAGAGGGCCAAGATCAAGCAGTGATCAAGGTAGGTCGAGATCAACTATATCAGCCGAGATTCATGACAGAAGCATAACACTTTCTAAAGAGTGACAAATTGCTTTGTAATAGATTTGATTGCTCCAAAACAATCAATAAAATACCACATCCAGAAAGCAAGTTTTCCATGTTGGGTTTCTTGAGAAAAATAAGTGTCAATTTGTGTGATGTGTTTTTATTTCGCCACTTGTGAAATGTTAAGAGACTCTGTATCTTGATGAAGGTAAACTAGATTTCAGTTTTAAGTTATTCATCTAAGTAGTTGTTGAGTTTCCTAGAAATGGGGCACTCCCTTATTCACATTAGCATTATAACAATACTAGAGCATCACCTTGGGGGCTATTTCATCAATGATCATGACTTCCCCTTTTGATTAATAATTCTTCACATATTTGAGGGATAGGGGATATACCATCTCATTATTTCAAGAGTTCCTACAGTGATCTAGTCCTTATAAAACTTTTGATGTACATTTGATATTTTATTCTCATTGTGTTAGTGCACCCTGAGTTTTTACATAGGTTATGCCCTATATTAATACATTTGAGTTATTTGTCAAATCCAGGTAGCAAGATTGGATTTTGAGGGTTTCATTCTTTAAGGTAGTGAGGGTTCGAAACTACCAATAGTCCAGACAAGACAACAAAATAATCCAACTATGTTAAAGGTTGTTGTGGCCCAGGCTAGGTATGATCCCCGATGACTTCAATGACTTAGATTCCCATGGATCAGATTGCCTTCTGTTGAAAATATTTTCCAATATACTTTTATGATGCTATGTATCTACTATGAAATAGTTGGTCCTTCCTTTTATCGTAGCAACCATTGGAATCAGTATGGGTACCTATCTTACAAGGACAATTGTTTTAAAAACAAAACGTGGGTCTGTTTTCAAGGAGGTTTACTTATCTGGATTAACCAGTGAAAATCATAGATTAAAAGTTCTAATTTTTACTTGCTTTCAAGTAGAAGATGTTGTCTCGTGTTGCTGAAGGAATATTGAGTGCAGATGGTGGCCTTGATTTTGTAGCATTTTGTTCTCGAGTAGGACCTCTAGCTACAGTAAGTTGCCTTAAATATTTTCCTTATATGTTGTACACGTTGTTAATTTTAGGGATGGAAACTTCTATGTTGAAGATAATTGCATTTTTTAACTTGTTTTAAACAATTTTCACAATTCATTCACCCCATATCATCATGAGCAATTACATAAAGAGAACATTAACATAAACAATGCAGTGGAACAGTAAGGAACATTAGAAGAAAGAATACACAAGAAATACATCAGGATTTAGGTCAGAGACCAAGGAAAAACACCACAAGGGGGAAAATCCAAAAATCATTTCTTCTTCTTCTTATGAATTCATCAAATGTTCAATTGAGATGCAACGTACAATAAGAATGAGACACGGGTCTTTCAACACCAATCACGTTAGGCCTCCTAGGGCCAATCCCAGATCATACAAGATCCTCATAAGATGGCAGAGGAAAAGGCTATCATGGAGATATTAATAGGTCCTCAAGTAGTAGCACGTGTTAGGGTCATATCATTGTCAAAAGCACAAGTATCATTGCCATGCAATACACTGAAGATATAATCGCCATACATGACACTGTCATATGGACACTGCCATACATCAAAGTCAAGCCATAAACTATTGTTATAAAGACACCACCAAACATTACTGAAGATATCACTCCCATATATCACAATGTCATAAGGACGATGTCATACATCACTGTCATTAGAACGTTGTCATACATCTCTACAACTCATTGAATAAGGGCTTGACAACCAACCCTTTTCGTCTACCCTTTAAGTGCTCCAAACTGATAAGTCTTTAGATGCAATACTTTGTCCACTTAATTGTATCAAGTTTTCCCTAGTTCACAGTACTAGGGCACACCAAGCAACCTCTAACAAGCCTCCAAATTCATTATAATTAGGTCACTTAAAATTATTGTTCAAACATATAAAAGGGTAGACCATATCTTCTAGCAAATAATCGAAATAGAATACAATTACTTACCCTTGAGGACGTTAACTTTTGCTCATGAAAGCTTGGCCATGTGCACACTTTTATTCTCTAAAGATTCAGCCTCGGTTAGGGCTTATTGTAGCTAATGCTACAACTCCAATTCTAGCTTACAACCCACTTGCAAACAAACCTTATCTTCAACGTTGTTTCACTAACAAATTTGGCCCTTAGACATAGGTTTGTTCCAGCATTGAATGACCTCAGATCTGATCCAATTTAGGGCTCGACCCTCTGGCAACCAACTCAGAATATCCAGCCCTATTCCCAAGAAAAATCAGCCCTCATGCATGCACAGAATCATCCACGAACTCAGCTTGTTGCCTACCTTGATTTGGTGCTCCAATACATGTCTTACAGCCCTCCAAATAGGTTACCATAGGGGCTCAGCCTTACCTCCAAGACACAGAAAGTATGCAGCCTACACACAGAGATTGTGTCGCCAAATATGCCCAGAAATACTCCAAACAAGATTGGCTAGCCTCCTTCCTTACTCGGCCAATCAGATCATACACCATAGACACCAAAACTCTCCTTTTTCCACTTCGGCTAGGGCTCTCAATCCTGCGGCTACCTCAGAAGCCCTTTTTACCTTCTGTCTGATGCAGTTAATATGATTTAAATGAGCTCCAAGGCCTTCTATTTATATAAATAGATGGAGGAATCAAGGGATGCCTTCTGGTGTCAATGTGACCCTTCATTTGTGAGGTTAACTTTGACAAAAAGCCTCTTTTAATTTTCCCTCGAGAATATTTAAATATATTCACCCTGATGATTGCTCACCCAAATAAATTTTATGCCACATTAAATGATCGGAGGAATACCAAGTCGATTTGAATACATTAATAATAATAATTTTCCTTTATCCAAATAAATTCTCTTTGGGTCAAGATGGTTTCTCCTTGGGGTAGTTCGGCTTCTCTTGGGGGAGTTCATCCCAAAGCTACTCCAAATTTCAACACTCTCTCTCAGCAAGGGAGGAATTTTTAGTTGTACCATGTGTCTCATCTCGGATGTACATGTCTAAACATAAGAAAGGTTCATCTCACCTCCCAAGTCCATGGCAGTCTCATTTGACCTTAGTAAAGATCACACACACCCTATTGGTCTCTCGGTCAAGCTCCATGCCCTCATCTCAGTTGAATAACGATGACTCGATCCATAGAAGAAGAAGAATGATCCACACTGACAATAGGGGAGATCAATCTACCACAACCAAGTCCATGGTAGTCATAAATGACATTGGTAGAGATCATCCAAACCCTATGTCCACTGACTGACCCTCCCCCAACTTGATCCTCATCGATCAAGTGGTAGAACACCTGCTTCTAATACTTGGGGGAGATCAATTTACCACAACCAAGTCCATGCCAGACACATCCGTCCTTGGTAAATATAACAGACACCTATGTCTCCTCTCCCATGTGGCCAAGATGGGAGGCAATCCAACAAGCTTAACCAAGTCCGCCACCCCTTTATAAGGATGACTTGTGGATAGGATGCATATTGGGGTATGTACTAAGCCAAGTCCATGGCATTAAGGAGTACCCTCACCCAAGAGTCTAGCTACACAACTCCCTCCAAGTCCATGGCTAGTCATAAAGACGAGGGAAGGCATGTGCTCGGTGTTCTCAATCAAAAGTGTTCCCTCTCAAAGAAGGAGAGCCTCACTGCATGTCCCCCTACACCAAGTCCCCGGCTATTCATAAAGACGGGGGATAGCATATGCTCAATGTTCTTGATACATTCTCCTGCACTCCAAGTTGCTCTTTGAAGAATATGAACTTTGCTCTCAACAAAGGCTTGGTGAGAATGTATGCAATCTGCTCATCTAGTGAAGCCTCACTACTTCAATTCTGCAATAAGTCATTGTCTGAGCCCCATTGCTACCTCTATGTTGGAGCCTCAATGCTCCATCAATGGCACCACGTCTGACAATCTTGTTGTTAGCTTTTGAAGTCACTCAGCTCATAATATGATCAATGACTATTGGACTGAGTGCAATGGAAGTCTACTACCAGCTCATCCAAGAAATCAAAGCAAGACCCATACTGAAGCAACACCTCAATGTGTTCTTCCTTTTAACAACACTTTTGGTTCACTTGGCATCGGCAAAACTCTCCAGTCATAGCACTTGTCTCAATCCATGACTCACTGTATCATGAAGGTATCTCAATACCAACTTTGCAGCATCCCAATATACATGTCTAAGCTTTATCTGGCTCAGAGTACACGTTGTAAAGAAAATATTCATCTGGTTGAATGCTCATCGTGGGAACCACCAAATCTAAATCTAAAGAGGAGTCTCTCAACTGATTCAGTGTAATCCATCATGCCAAGTTTCTGACAGCATACTTCCTTTGACAAGGAAGTCATCATCATCTCTTTGTTACACTTCTAGTCTCGAGAAGTGGATCACCTTGGGCTCAGAGGTCACTTCTTTTTTATGAGAAGATCTCATCCTATCAAAAATAAGTTATTAGCATATAAAACCAAATATCAAAGACATACCTTCAACCTTGAAGAGTAATTGGTGTCTGCATCAGATGCCTATCAATCACAACATACCAAGCCCAGAGGACTTGCTTCAATCCACAATCATGAGTCTCCTACTCATCCACCTCAAAGCCCTAAGGTAGCCCCAAGTACGTTTCTTCCTTAAGTATCACGGAGGAAGCCAATTTCACATACATCTAATAATAGTGCATTTGGAAATAAGTGCTAAGATCTTATCATAGATCTTTCCCTCTGAGAACAAATTCCTTATCATTGTTGAACTTTCTTTCATGAAGAATATATTGCTCCCAGGGACTACTTGTCTTAGAGCATCTCATCCAATCTTGACAGTCTACTCCCTTTGGATAGGAAGCCTCTTCAACCACAATTATCAACCTGGGTGACTGCAATCCTTCCTTCGACGTCTTGAGCTCTTGTCCATTTTCAAGCGCCACTCTAATCATGGGATTCTTATACATCCCCCTCAATATCGATATTGAGGACTTGGTTCTTACATCCATCTAATGTATCTATTGACCCCAGATGATACTGAAAATGAAAATAAACATAACGAAAATGTACCTGATGATGAGACGAGATTGACTTTCTCTAAATATGTGAGTGGCTCCATCATTTTCATGCACCAGCTCCCTCTTGGAGCTAACTCTTCCTGCATGTTGATAATCCTCAAGAAGGATTTAATTTGCTTGATCACGCCCTCACAAGAAGTCAGGGAAAGAAACATTAGATTAGCCAATTACTCATGTAGGAGGATTAAACAGTAGTATAAGAAGATAAATCAATCAAACAAGAACAACGTCACAAGGAAATAACATAAGTCTTGAAATTACTTATCTCAAATGAGGATAATAGGAAGCTATCAGCTCCCTCTTGATCTTGCTTCCATGAATCACCATTGTCCATCAACCATATGTAAATGTCATCTACAAAAGAAGAAATGCTTCCTCTTGAGCACCACTTTTATTCTCATTTCTAGATCCTTAATTACCTTCATTGGCAGCCAAGCCCAAATATCAATGTACAAGATGACCACTAGATCTACATCATACCATCTCCTATTGGGAGACAGGTCCATCTAGGATTACTCTGAATCTATCATAGGCATTGAATTTACCACTTAAATAACTCAATATTCTCAATCACAGTAGGGTTACAATGCTATAGAACCTAGGCCTTTATGATATTGGTTTCTCCCAAACCCTAAATTTTATTTGTACAAACAAGGGCTCCCTAGGGCTTCCTTCAAACCCTAGCATTCTTTTAGGTCTCCATCATCTTCATCTCCTTCACTCTGCTTGATCAAGAAATCCATCATGGTGTCTTCACGACGGTGATCTCTGTTGGAAATACCGAGGGGGGGTGAATCAGTATTTATCTTTCAATTGTTATTTTTACCAGTTAGATCACTTATAATTAGAACACAAAATGAACAATTAGAATAATTACTTTTATTAATCAGGAATAACGAGGACTTCAATTCTCTTCTTTACAATAAATCAAGTATAATATAGTGTAGGGCTCCAACCCTAGATGAAGACACCAATCTCCAATCCACCAGGCTCCAACCTGTACTTTGCCAAGCACTTACTTGGACCTCACGAGGCTCCAACCTTGTCATTATGAGGCACCAACTATGAAAATTTTGTTAACCTCTGGAATCCTATTGCAGCAACTAGAAGATACTCACCTAATTGTTAATTTTCTAACTTAACGATATATTTGAAGTTTACTACGGCAAATACTGAACACATCACATTGGAACCTACACAAATAAATTGCTGAAGAAATACAAGTGCAGAAACAAACTGAACAAAAATAGATCACACACACATTTGACACAGTTATTTTTGGACTAATGTCCCCAGAAAAACCCAATGCGGGAAAATCGGTGCAACAGATCTGAGGGTTTATATATTATGCAGTAAATATTTCTGAGTACAAGTCTATCATTGACACATCTTGTGAGACAAGCCTCACTCCTCCACGGGAACCCGACACTTATCAACACCCAAACTGAACTGCCCTGCGCTGCCTTTGCACAGTGACTGCGTCAGCCACGCATTCTTTTTGTGTGACAACTACGATTGCCCTTTTGTCTATGCATTGGTATCTCTGTTGGCTAGAAACTGAAGCCTTCTGGCCTCCAGAAAATCTCTCCAAGATCTAGCACTGGCCCAACATTGTCTCCTCAACAAGAAAACGACTTCCTTTCAACCTCTATGCAGTGGCTGCGTCACTGGTTTTGCGTTGTTGCTATGGCTCTCTTTGTCTTTGTTGTTATGCACTCTCCGGCTCAGGAATCCTTAACCGGAATTACTGCCCCTCTCTGCAAAATATCTCAAGATCAAATTTTCTCTTTCAGCACTGCTCGCTAAAGAAATCGATCTCTGATCTCCGCCAAATTTATTTTCCAAATGACCATTCACGCCATTTTTATAGTCTTCTCGTTGAGACTTCAAGGGCCCAGATTAGATCTCTAATCAACGACTAAGATTAACTTTTGACTTGAACAGCCTTTTCTAGAACATTCACACCCATATTCTATTAATTCGCTTTAATTAATTTATTTTCCTAAGTTTAGACTTAGGGTCCCTTTAAAAATAATTAATTATTTCTATATAATACAATCCGAGTGGAATTTCACCAAATGATTTCTGGGTTATCTGGAATACATGTGTCTAAGCCTCTTCACAAAATTTGAGACTAAGAGCACATATGATACTACCACAAAATCAACACCCCCTCTTAGCGAGGAATGTGCTATGGCAATACACCCTCTGAGTATTGCTCTGATCCTGTAGCATCTCCCTCTGCGTTGTTGATGTCTGACATTGCTGCCCATTGACTCTGTGCAAATGTTGCATTTGTATTGTTGCTGACACTACCATTGTCAACACTAGATCTGTACTGCAACTCCCTCTGAATTATGCATTCGTGCTACTGCCGACTCTGCCACTGCCAACTGCTACTACATTACATCACAGTTGCTTTCTGCAACTGAAACATCCAAAAATTGGACAAGTATGATGCATATCAGTGATGAATATTTGATTGTTGTTAGCCTCTGCGTTGTCCCTCTAAAGTTGTTGCGTTGTTGCTGCTCTACACTACGTCCCTCTGCACTGTTGAAACTCTGCTCTGCGTTGCTTAGATTTTGGCACTGCTAACCACTGAATATGTCGCTTTTACACTCCTCTGCACCACCCAGCACCTGTCCATCCTACTACTACTGATTTGGGCTCCCATAGCAAGGTGATTATTTGAGAGGTGGACTCCTCAAGGATCCTACCTAGACTTGTAGATCTTTGGGTGCACAACTCTGAATCAACCGACCTCCCTCTTGGAGGTATATGGGCAATAATAGAAAATTCCTCCTCTACCTTTGTTGCTCCAGCTTGAGGATCATGCTTCTCATCCTTGTCCTTCATTCTGAGAGGACATTGTGTGGCGTAATGTCCAATCTCACCACACCAGAAGCATTTGATCTTTAACAGATCCTTCTTCCTCTTCTGCTGCCCCTTTAATGCAAGGGTCGCATTCTGCCCCTCCTCCTTCTTGATCTTTGAACTGTTGTTGTTGTCGCCCTCAAGTGGACACTTGAGTAAGTCTCTCCTCATCTCTTCTTGCTGAAGAGTTGCCCACAATGACTCCCTGTTCGGCAAGTTCTCTCTACCCAATATGCTCTGGACAAAGACTTGGTAGTCCTCAAACACTGAGTTGAGGGCCAATCTGACCATCTTTGTGGCCTAAGGAGTTGCTCCTACGGCTGCCAACTGAACTCGATTTTCCTAAAGTCTAGACAGGGATGGATCAATACGCTCTCCCTTCTGTATCTTGGTGGTCTGCATTTTCTCCTCCAGAAACATCTTTCGCTGCTCGGAAGATCCCTCATACAGCGTAGCCAACGCAACCCACATCTCCTTAGTTGTCCCTTTGGCTGAGATGTGTGAAACAATATGATCCTTCACTCCGTCAAGGATCAACCGCTTGGCTTTTGCCATATTCTTCTTGAAGGCCCTTAGTGGTGCTGCATCCACCTATTCAGCTTGAGCACTATCGATAAAGTGCTTCAGGTCATGCTCATCTAGAATGAAGGAGATCCTTGCCTTCCAGATTACATAGTTGGAGGCACCCTCCAACCAGTCTTGGTCACACAATCCACTGATGGCCATCTCACCCAACTGTTGTCGATCTGTTTCCTCTCACCCTCTCTGCAGTTGGCTATACGCACTCCTTGTGGAGCAAGCCACAAAACCTGCTACTACTGCACGGGGAGTCTGAGTTTCTTCGAAAAAAACTCACTAAGGTCAGAAATCCTCAAGTGTTTCCGCTACTCTTCTTGACGATCTACACCAACAATCATTGTTGCGTAGTTAACTGCATCCCTCCAGCTGTTGATCTACGTAGATCTGTTGCGCTGCTCCCTCTGCCTCAGACAAACAGCAATCTGAAACAATCCTACCTCTCTGTCGACTGACTTAGAGAGAGATTTTCCTACTGGTCTAGCCCTCTTGGCTTGGACTGCGCAATCAACTGGGAGATCGATCTGCTACTTACGCAACTCTTTGATCTCAGCTTCACTAAAGCTATATCTGTTGGATCTGTTCTTCTATTCCCCTGCACTCAGCTTAGACAAGCTCTGATACCATGTGAAAATTTCATTAACCTCTGGAATCCTATTGCAGCAACTGGAAGATATTCACCTAAATGTTAATTTTCTAACTTAACAATATTTTGCAGTTTACTAAGGCAAATACTGAATACATCACACTGCAACCTACACAAATAAATTGTGTTAGAAACACAAGTGCAAAAACATACTGAACAAGAATAGATCACCCACACATTTGACACAGTTATTTTTCGACTAATGCCCCTGGAAAAACCCAATGCAGGAAAATTGATGCAGCAGATCTGAGGGATTATATATTGAGATTAAAGACGCCTCTTATTTCGAAGAAGAATACAAAATTAAGAACTTGCAAGTAATAATTGATGATTATGAATGTATATCTCAATTTAGTGTTGTCACTATGTTTAAAGAAGAAATCGACATAATTCTCAGTTTACTTTGGTTTACATAATCGGGCCCCTTCATGTTAAACATGGTGAAAAAAATTATGATGTTTCCCTATAAGAAGAAGATGATGACATTCCTGGACATGACAATGAAGTCAAAATCGATAATACGTTCATCAAAAGACTTTAAAGATATATCAGAAGTGATATTTCAAAAAAATCAAAAGTCAATATCAGGGATGCCGGAAGAAAATTATCACAGATAAAAACAAAGAAATTTCTCACTTAAAAGATCATTGTCAAAAATTATTTGCACAAGTCAAGAAAGCCAAGGCTATGATACAGTGATTGGAAACAAAATAGAACAACTTATCCAGACAGAAGCATGGAAGTCTTCAGGTAAAAATGCCAAAATTGAGGAGAAGGGAACAAATACAGATCCCATTAATCTTATGACTCAAAAAAATACCAATCCAATTGAAGTCAAAACATACACAAATGTCACAAATCAAACAACGAAAATTCCAAGTGAGGTGTTTCAAAACAAACAACGAAAATTCCAAGTGAGGATTTTGTAATCAACTCAGCAATATCAGTAACTGAAGACAAACAATAAATAGCCACAAGCATGATAAGGAAAAACCAGGTCATAAGAGTTCCTTATCGACATCCAAATCACAACCGCACGCTATGTCACACAATTCGGGTTCGAATTCTAGTTCGGCATGAGGTTCACATGAGGTTCGACATTAAGTTCGACTATATATATACAATAATAATAATAATAATAAATCAAAATCAATCAATAAAGTTATATGAATAGCAATGAGCACGCACGAGTCACAAATCACAACCACTATTCACTTCACGCTCTAAGAGGCGGGGACAAGCAGCATCTAGAAATTGAATTCATGAAATTGAAGAGAATACAACACTGAGCACAATAAAACGAGTACAGTTATGCTGAAGTTGGCTTGTGAAAATCTATCGACAACCATGGTAAATAAAGACAAACTAGTGGCCACTGCGGGAAACTAATTAGCAGGAAGCAGAATAAGAGAAAACCATGTGCTGCCGATGGTTTTTCTCATAAACCTTAAAACAACTGACAAAAACTGCCCGAACTCTAACCTCAAACCCTAAATTTTTTTTTTAAATTATAAAATTTGGCTTCAGGTTCGTCTTTAGGTTTGCCTTCAGGTACGAATTTGTTCAAATTCGGTGAACCCTATGACATAGAGCGTAGGTGCATAAACCAATCAGAGCATCAACATCAATCAGAAGGGAAACAACTAACATATCTTCCAAAGAGCATTGATACCAATATTATTAAGTCTTATGAGAACAATTCATCATGAGATGCCTGTAAGCACAACGTTCCACAAAGGATCGAATTAGGATGGTCAGATCGTATTATAGTATGGCAATTTTGTACACGACTCAGAGTTTCATATTGTCTAGTATCATCAAAGATGATAGGTCCAAGAATTTGGAAATATGTGCAGACGTTACATAACAACAAAAAAGTTATGAAAGCTTTTCATCGATATGCTTTGAGGACAAAGCATTTCTAGAGGGGAGAGGCAATGTTAGGAACATAACTATGTACAAAATAATATAAATAAAATTGATAAATTATAATTAACAAGCATAATAAATTAGAAAAAGACATGACTTCTCACGAAAGGGCACTCACATCTAGATAGATATATGAGGCCCTCATTGTATTATATCTTATCAATTATAATCAAACATTTATATATAAATATTATTTATTCTATGATGGATATTCTCATATTCCAGATATTTTGAACATTTGTATGTGAATGAACTTTGTTCGTATCACATTGAGCCTTTTTCGGATTACATGCATGATGCTTGTTGTGGCAGCGCTAGTTTAGAGACATTGTGTCAATTGTGACGATATATTTGAGATCCTTGTGACCTCAAAATTTTAATGAGCTACTTTTGGTTGACATGCCAGACAGTCCTATTTTTAGCAGGTTTTAAGTGAAGGATTCTGATGATGTATTCAGACTCCTTAATAAACACCGAGTCTGATGAGTATGGTCTTTAGGATATCTTGACACTTTTCAATTTTAATAATGAGATTACATGCGTGACATGTCGCAGTGTTGAGGGATGACACATGGCAACATTTGGGATGGACAAATGCCAAAAACTAGATGCACAGATGAGTCAGCAGCAATGTGACAAAGCACATGAGTGTACCGAGTGAACTATATAATTGTCAGAGCACACGAGTAGTTGGAACTAAAAATAAACTTGGTCAAATGCATGGATAGGTGTTTGATGTGGCACTAGGACAAGTCAACTAGAAGTTAGTGTTAGTTTACTTCAACTAAGGTATTTCTTCAGTGGACGAGAGTGTGGAACACTTCACATCATTTTATCTTCGATTACTTTCAATTTCTCCATTAAACTAGTGCGCACAATGTCTTCTACTTATCCCCCACCTCATCCTCCATGACAGTCCAACTCAAGCTACCATTCAAGAGGACTATTGCAAACAAATTTCCTCTCTAGTTCATGTTAACTTAACTAAAAACCTCTGCAACTTTCCTAGTACGCATGGTATCTTCTATCTGCCACTCCTCCCTAGATTCACTCCACCATACTCTAGTCACACTTCCCTCCCTCTCACACGCATGGCCATCAGACTCCACTCTCTCCTTAGTCAACTCATGCATATCACTCCCTACCTACTTACACCACTCTCTTCTTCTACAATTCATCATTTGATAGCAGCCTGAGGGCTGCAAACCCACATCTGCACTCTAAGATGCATATAAAAATGCATTTCAAATTCATGTCTCAGATAAATTCAAATCTGGGCAAAGTTTAATAATAATGTGGAAGCTATCTTTCTTGATTTTTGATGGTTATAAAACCATACAATACACTCCCCTTATAACTCCTATTGCGGAAGTTTTACTTTTCAATCAATGGTTAAAACTATATGAAAAAAAATCCATTTCATGGTAATCGAATAACATTCAATTTCATAATTAACCCCAATATATAAATCTTCGGCCCTCACACCTTTATGAAAATCTACATGCATTCATCTGATTTTGGATCAAACCCAAAATACAACTCTGCATATGCGAGTTCAACCTTTGGTTAAGAACCAAAACACTGACACAATGGTAACTTCTGGCCCTACAGCTTTAACATATTCGGACCATTCCAACCTTTTGCTTATCTTTCGGCTCACCATTTATTATAAATAAACATTAATAATATTCGACCACAACATAGCATTTTATTCATACAAGCTTCGACCCCATTCAACGTTTGAAACCAAATGAATTTCTTGTTATTTGGTTCGGGTCCCACAGCACTATTAACTTACCTTACCTTCACACAAGTTGATTTTGCGAACACCGTTTGATCATTTGGATCGGATCATCCAACAAAAATCGCACTCGTTCAACCCCGGTGACTTATCGCTCCAAATTCATGCGACACCACTGGTATTTGTTGGGATGATGCATCACAACACGATTTGATCGCATTGAATTCAATCAAGACCGCTCATGGCCCAAAGGCTGTGCGAAACCCGTGGTTTCGCTTCTTAAAACTGCCTTCCTTCCAACTCGTGTCCTCCGCTTTCAATACAGAATTCTGCAATTAAATAACCATCAATTCCGTTCCACTTGTTTTCATCTCACGGTTTCATTAATCATGGTTCCACCATACCATTGCTCACGGCTCCTTCGAAACCCGCCTTCCATTTGACACAATTGACTGCAATTGAGTCTCTGAACTGATCCGAATGTTCTTACGCATTCCAGCTCCTCAATATGGTGCCTCCACATACTTGGTAATGCGTTCAACCAATCCTTGGTTTCATTCCACTGTGCTAATACTCCATCGCACGGTTCTACTATGCGTATTTCACCACGCCTTCTCTATTCTTTGGTCCACCATTCTGCGTTTAATTCGCCAAAATGGCATCTCAGCATTTAACAATCCATCCTTCGATTCATGTTTCGCTGCCCATTACTGTTCTTCACATAATGGGTGAAACCTTTAAACAATCTATTGATTGTTTTCATTATGCTGTGACTTCATTCATGGTTCGACATGAATGTCGTTCCAAATCCCATGCTCCAAACGCATCAATTCAGCGTCGTTTTAACTCTCAGCTCAACCACTTCAACTCTTCTGCGTTTTCAATTCAATTTCATGATTTCAGGTTTCGTCACACTACACCCTCACGGTTTCAACACAGTCGTGTTGATGCCTTCGCTAGTATCATTCTCTTTATGTGAAACCTGACATTTGTGTCTTGCGCTATATAAACTTATATCAATAAGAAAACTCATATTGTGAAATCCATCCCTTCAGTGATCGATTCACACCATTCTACACAAAATTCCAATCATGAATAATTGTTCTCAACGCACACAATCAAACATGTAATTAGAACACCAAATGACAGAAATCTCTCTATTCCGTCAATCCCATTTGCACACAATATCCAGAAATTGAACCTCTGTATTAAACAATATTTACATGGAGAATTTATCCATTCTGGCCTAATATTCAATCAGTGGCCTTTTCCTCTAAATGCCCGAAGGCTTACAATCAAAACCCTTCTATCCTACTCTACTCAAATCTCCCCAAATCTCTAATTTGTTTTTTTATGTCTTTAAGACTTACATTATATACAAAAGATACTGAAACTATTTTTGGTTTCAGTTCCTCCATCTCCTCAACAAAATCCTAAATATCCTATTTAATCCCTAAGGATCCTCTTTCCTCCACAATTAATGAAACAAACTCTAATTTAGAATTTACAAAATCTCTCAATCCCTATACATTCTCAATTCACTCATGTTCTCAAACATTCGAGAACATTTACAATTCCTCCCAATATTTAATTAAAAATCATTAAAATTCCTCAAAATATTTATAAAAATCCAACTCCTTTGAAAACTCAAAAACCCCTAATTTTAATAAAAATACATGGAATTTTCTTTTAGCCTAATGCCCCTACATCATCATTACTTCACTCAATCCAAAGTCGACATCACCATAGCAACTCACTAATAAAACAATGCACATTAGCTCTTATCCTCTAGCTCACCTCCACTCAAACTACACACTCATCTCATGACAACTCAAGGTTGCTTCAATTACACTCAAGTGTTAGCCACTTCACTACGCTCTTTCTCTAGTTTAGTTGCAATTGGAGAACAAGTTGAATCCACACAACTCATCAAAGCACATTGATCATGTTTGCATAGGGCGCAAAAATCATTAAATACGGGTGTTGGCTATTAGCTTAAGGGTGGATCTTCTTTGGTGGCAGAATACTACTCTCTTCCTCTCTTGACTTCTCTCTCATCTCCTTTCTAGCTTCAAATCTTTTGTGCAGGAACATCATTGTCTCATTTATGCGAGGAACATCATTATCTCATTTATGTGACTTTATTATTGTCGCAACTAGACTGCTCGCTTTTGCAGAATAAAGCTCACTTTTGATCTAATCTGTCTCTACAAGTTTGTCAGCATTTTGATGATTTCTTCTGCACCATTTTAGAAGTTCTAAGCCTTTATCTTGGTAAAATATCTGCCATTTCATCATTAAAAGCTAATATTGGACATAATTCCACCACTCTCTACATAAATTGTTTTATAATCACTCTGGCCCCTAAATTGTTGGTCAAAGCAAACTAGTGCATGCTTGTTTTGTGTGTTGCTTTGCAGATTTACAGGAAAAACAATGCATGTGAGGCTAGGGACACCCCATTGTGTCTAGCAAGAACCAACCCAAATGGAGAGAAAATTTTGCATGTGGCACAAGGGGTGATTTTTTCTAAATGTTGCATTGAGATTCCCTATCCCAGATTTACCAAGTTTTCACTTCATGATGGGCCGAATTATGTGCTAACAAGACTCAACACAATTCTATTATTTTCTCCTTCAAATACAATATTGTGCTAGCATGGCAATGGTATATCAAATGCTCCACCCTCACCTCATATTTACATATGCACCTATGGATAGTACAATCTAGTTAGAGCATGTTCTATTTTGATATTCCATGTATCCAGGTTTTCACTTGAATTTGATACTATAGTTTTTTTGGTTACGCTGTGAAAGCAGTAAAATCTGAAGACATAAGATAACACTTCATTATGATATAGTTTTATTCTTTCTCGCGTCATACCATGTGGGACATGATTTTCTTTTAGACGTGTTGTCATTTCTCTGGTTGGCGTGTACTACTAGGAAATTGGTTAAGGCAGCGTCTTACATATCCCAACCATTCCTAACACTTTTTGTTGTACCCCTTCACTCCATCTTGTCCATAAAAATACTCTCCCCAATTCATTTTTGAATTATCAAAGATCACAAAAAGATCTAAATGAACAAAAGCATAGTCAATAAATCCAACAACGAGCTAAGGGGTTTTGAACAAATAAAATTAAAAGGCAACAAATGTAAACATTGAGTGAATGCCACCTCATTATGAGGCAATTGCACCTAGTCCCATGGTTGTCTATGAATATCTAACGAAAAGGGGATTTATTCAATAAAATGAACACTTGGAAAAAAAGGCAAGCATGGTTGTATGAAACAATGTCAAGGAAAGGTAGCTCAAAGCTAAGCTCCCTCTTTAATGACTTTTATACAGAAAACGCATACTTCTTGAAAGCTAAATGATCAAAAAATGAAAGACCACTACATCATTACTGGACTTTAAAAGTCATTGAATGAATTTTTACCCTTCTATTCTCATAAATTTCCATCAGCTCACATTACTTTTACACAAGTTCACTAGTTGTTATAGTGGTTAGAGACAACCTGGCAATTGACTACCATGTCATAGTTTCTTATAGTGGTTGAGGAGCCACACATGCCATCAAGAATTGCATTTTTCATGTGATGTCCCACATGCAAGGGGAATATGCCACGCATCTAGAGCTTATTACTTCTTCTTTTGTCCATTTCCTCACTCTTCGGTGTTGGTTGGAGGGGTGCCCTAGCCTTTGCACCCATTGGTTGACCACTTCTCCACCTACTTGAGGGGCATTGCCTCCATCGAGGGAGGCATGCTCACATGTGTGGGGTTTGTTACCTTGTTTATGAGGGTTTCATGCCTGATAAGAAAATAGCAATGATGTTCATATCACACACTCTAAAAACACATGTATTTCTCTTATATACTTTGCTATAGTTTGTCGTCCTGAACAGACTTGAAACTTCATGATCTTTGCTCAATGGTCCACTTATGATTCGCCTTATGCATGACCTATTGAACAAGATTTGTCTCCATTTCCAAGCATCACATTGGATGAGAATTGTTGTTTTAAAAGAACTTATATTAGGTTAGGAAGCCCCTTCCTTAGCCTTAAATTGGGAGGCAAGGCCACCGAGGTGATAGTGGGCAGCTTGCCTGATAGTTGCCCCTTGACTCTCCGGATGGGTTAGGACATTTCCTCTTAGGTGAGAGCTTGCTTTGCAACACAACTCACTATAAATTGGATGTAGGATCAACTTTACGACTGTAGTATTGGTTTATCCCCATTGCCTAAGCATTTGAAGGGTATTCCAAGGCAGTATCAAGAGGTATCTTTCAAGCTTGTCTACAGAGAGCTCAATGTTCACACTAATGTTATTCTTTGTAGATCAAACGAGTGTTTTAGTCTCAATAGGTGTCAATGAGGCTAAGAGCACAAGAGGATAAATTATATCCAAGCCCAGTTTATTTTTCGAAGGGAAAATGTCATAATTAGATTATTAACTAGTTTTTAATTATTTTCCTAAGTTTAACTAAGGGAAAAAGGTAATCTAATCAGTGTTAATTGAGACAAGTCGATTTCTCTCTAGTGACTTCTAGAAAAAGTGTTTGATGAAGTCAAGATGATCCTAGCCATCGATAGGGATTAGATCTTGGTCGTTGAATTCTCAACAAGAGATTATAAGAGGAGGTCAATCGGCATCTTGGAGACATATAGTGAATGAGCAAGGGCATAGTGATAGTGAGGGATTTGACACCAGCAAAGAGTTTCAGCAGTGATTGAGGAGAGATCTGTCGGAGAGATTTCTTCACAATGACTTCCAGTTTTTGAGAGATATAAGGAGGCCGAATTATTTTTACAGAGGAAGGTCGAGTTTTCCAGTGCAAGTTGCTGGAGGTCCAGATCGTGTTGCCAGTTGCCAGAGTGATTTACTGGAGACAGTGCGAGTGGCTTGTGCAAGTTACTTGAGCCAGAATAAATTGCCAAAACAAATTTCCATAGGCAGTGCAAATTTCTATAAAGGGTGGTGCGCATTTCCAAATGGCCAGTGCGAATTCAAGAAGGCAGTGCGAATTGCCAGTTGGAGGCCAAGTTTATTTGCAGAGGTTCGATTTGGTCAGTCAAAGCGAAGAAAAGATTTGTCAGAACCTTTCCAGTTTACGGCAAGTAGTTGTAATAATTTCCAAGTACAAATTTGTTGAAGAATAATAAAACTCTTATCTGCAGAAATGGTTTTCCCCACATTGGGGTTTTCCCAGGGACATTTGTCAAAAAATCTCGATGTATAGTTTTGCGTGTGTTCTTTTCTCAATTCCTGTGGATTTATTTAGTGAATATTGCAGTAGTGTTTTTATTCAATATTAACAGTAATTTAATTTGTTGGGACAAATAATCCATTTAAAAGATAGGACAATAATAACCAGATAACTGCAATAAGTCTGGATCAGAGATAGATCTGGTAATTTTCACAACTGATACACTTCCTAAAAATGGCTTACAATTATGGAAAATCCAAACATTGGACATGAATAACAGGAGAATATTTCAGTCTCATCCAAGTCCACTAATGTTTTAGTTTTAATTTTCTTTTCACTGTGCAGGTTTCAATGTAATATTTTAACAGGATTTGATCTAGTTACTCAATAGGTACTTTTATGACATGTAATGTACGTCCCTTGAACAAGGCAATTCCAGAATTATTTTTCTAATGAATATGCCGTAGAACTATAGGCAATTCAGTGATATGTACATCCACAAGAACATATTTTGAAAATTATGTATCTTGCACCATTGGAAATGTATTTTTAATTCTCCTTGAAGACATTTTTTCCTTGGAATAAAAAATAATTTTGACAAATGACCACAAATAGGTCAATACATCAATGTGAGATTACAAAAAGGAAGCACAAAAGCCACCAACAGAAAATCATGGTATAAGCATATCCACCATCTGCTAAGGTCTAAATTTTAACATAGAATAGTTAAATAAAGGTAGAATACAGAAAATATGCAAGTACTATGGAGAGTTAAAGACAAAAATATCAAACCTCACTGGGGGGATGTCTCGCCTAAGGCGCGATTAACATCCACTAATGTTCTCTCTCATAACATCCAAGGCTAACAGGAAGAATCTCCTAATAGAAGATTGGTAAGAGGATGTTGAAGAGTGAAAAAATATAGACGAGACCTACAGAGGTATCCTGACTCTAGGTACAATGTGAGCTATCTTGGGACTTGACATGACAAGGCCATAAGCATCTCACAATTTGAGCACCGAAGTCCTTTCAAGGAGTCACATATATGATAGTTGATGAAGTGTTGCTAGCCACATGCATCATCATAACTCCATCTACTAAAACCACCAAGAAAAAATATGTAATTGATTAGATAGGGCCTGATCTAGAATATAATGGGCAGAGTGAGAAATATGTATGTCCAGGGGTTTCCCTCAAGTAGAGGGCCAAGCATCTCTAGTCCAAGAAATGGAAGAACGTGGAAAGAGAGCAGTGTTACACGGGGTCTCGCCCCCCCACCTAGGGGTCTAGATTCCTCGCCCCCTCGCGCTCCGGGGTCTTGGGGACTTCTAGGGGACGTTTCCCTCACGCCCCCTCACGCCCCCGCACACCCCCCTTCACGCCCCCTCACGCCCCTTTGAGTTTATGGTTTCGTGTTAAAAGTTGGTGTGCCACTTAGCATGTTTGACAATCCAAGTGATTCTGATTCAGATGGTGACATGGTTGATCCTAATATATTCGTGTAGACGCTGAATGCAAAGACTAGTGGGGCATTACCTTGAGCATTTATGCTCATTTATCATTATGATGATATCATTTGATATTCATATGTTATGTTTTATGTTTTATGTTTCAGACATAACTTATTTGCTTTTAAGTTTTATGTTTCAGACTTGAGTTGTAAACTTCAGTTTAAACTTTATTTTGAATCTTGATATAATATGTCATATGATATCTTAAAATTTATTTTCATTGTACATTGTTAATAGTTACATTAATGATTATATAGTTACAAACTTACAAACTTACATGTATGATTGTATGATGTATGTTTTAAGTTTTAAGTTTTAAATTTGTTTCAGTTATATGATTCATCATTCATCGATTTATAATTTTATCACTTATGATTTATCTTTCATGATGTAAGTGTATGATGACTGTATATACATTCCTTGCAAAAATACAGTTACAATATAAATATTAAATTTTATAATTTTTATGACCCCAACGTCCCCCCACGTTTCCTGAAAATTGGTAGGGAGCTTTTGCATAGGCCGCTCCCTCACCCCCTCGCTCCCACCACCAGGGGACTTGGTGGAACATTGAAAGAGAGTTATGAGATTCTTAGAAAAGGTAGTGAAGTTGTCCTCTAATATCGTAGAGATGGAACCAAGGTTACTTGGGAGCGGGAGCGAAAACGGGGAGCGGGAACGCCATTTTTAGAAGCTCCTGGTCCAGGAGCGTTTCGGGGAGCCTTTTTTTATAATATATATATTTTTTTATATTTTTTATATTTTGATGCAAATATGTCAACAAAAGCATGTAGAATGATGAATTAGACATAAAAAACATAAAAACATAGATTGAACCAGAGGTATCTTTATCATTACCTCTAGATTCGTATAGGAATCTTTGTCATCAATATCACCCTCTAAGCATTCGCTCCGGGAGTGGGTTCGATAGGGGGGAGGCGCTCCCCCACAACCTTGGATGGAGCATATGAAGATGAAGAGCACCTTCATCTTGATCTTCTCAAGATGGCAAAGCAAACAAATCATGTCCCTCTAAGTGAATTCGCGGTAGTTTCCACTCAAATACAATGAGAACCAAGCCAAAATTGCACAAAAGGGACCCAAAGAGCACGCATCTAATGCCAAATTGTGGCAGTGACTTCCTTTTAATGACTAGCAATGATCGGTTACTCCTCTTGGCTAGTTTGACTAGCTAGGCCTCCTTCGTTCGTTCATTATACTGCCCGCCCCCTACAGGGGAACAATAAGAACATTTCTCAACTCCAAGAAGTGCTCCACATAGGAGGCCATCTAAAGATGGTTTCAATCCTAAAAGTGGAGTAAGGCACAAACTCTAGCTGAATAATGGCCCAAGATATAGTACTCTTGCATCTAATGATGTAGCAAAGCATATCTAAACTCTCTTTGTCATGACTCATTACAACTCCATGAAGCTAGCTCCCAAAACCTCTTAACCATAGAAAACCCTGGGTTTGATGAGGTTGTCCATAAGGCCCATCTAGCACTGAAGGTCCTGAAAATGGTTCTGAAAAAAATTAACACTCGAGAGGAACAAGGGAGCAATAGGCCTTATTGATCCAGGGCTAGAGGGCTTTCCCCAAACAAAATGTTAGCCTTGAAACTGAACATCTAGGTAAGTATAAGCAATGGTGATCTTAATCTCCATGCCCTAGAAATAAAAATAGTTCTCTAATAAAGCATACTTAATCAACATTGAGGATCACAACCTTAGTTTTTCCAAGATTCAACATCAACTAACAAATATCACAAGTGTTGAATAATCCACCAAGCTATCTTTATAACCCCTTTGAGGTGGAGGAAAAAAGAAACACAAATACACATAAACAGAAGGATGCGGATCAAAACATAGTGAACAAGGCACCTGTCCCCTAGTTGGATAGGTGCCTGTAGAAAAAAGCAACTAATCAATGTCAATCTCAAATAAACGTAGGTGAGAGAGGGCAAACATGCTTCATCCAATGGAGCTCCTAATGATGTCTAAAAATCCATGTGTTATGAGGAATAGATCGAGGATGGACTCATAAAGGCACATGATGACTGTGATAAGAATAACTGAGATGGCAATGTCTCCAAGCCTCATCAATAGGAACTCCCTTGGGAATAGTTCAAAAACCTCACCAGAATGTCTCCAAAAACTTCTGCAAATTTCCTCCAAAAATGCCTCCTACCTCTAGCCCTTGTCTCTACTCAAAATCCACATCTATTCTCCCTTGCGTAGGCCCAGCCAGAAACCCTTGCACGTTGCCCAAAAACAAGAGAATTGGCTCCTCAAAACCCCTGCTCTATAGCCCTGCAAAATATAAGGCTAAGGTGTGGCAAAACTCCTGCAAATCATCCAGAACTCTAACCACCTGTAGTTGATCTAATGGACCACTTCGAACCGCTTGTGTGCCCACGTAATGCGCATGAGTTGAGTGAAACACCTGCAAATAATCCCTGTGGAAGCCCGAAAGTAGACTCCCCAACTACCTCACTAGGGAGACACTTGAAGTTCTGCGAAATGAGGGAGAGTTTCTTGAAACTCTTGTACTAAACAACACTTCCCTTCTTGTGCTCAACAGCCTCAAGAGAGTTCGATTTCATGAGATAAATAGACAAAAGATGCAAAATGAAGCCTCCTTGTGGTATTTAAATATGTTGGTCTCTTCTCCCTTGATGGGCCCCAATCTCCACTAGCCACCTCCTTTATTTCCCTCCTCTCTCCTCTAGTGTGAATTCCTCATGTGGTTTGAACTCCTTTCTTGTGGTCCCTACAGTCCACTAACAAACTAATCTTTTATTTTTCTCTAATTCGCATAGCCTTCTTTAACCAAAAATCAAGTGGGGCCTACTCAACCCACTTTTCCTAAGTCCATCAAACACCCAAAATGTCAAAAATGCAAAAATGAGATACACTTACAAAAAATTTATTTAGTGGGGATATCACAAAGTCGATGTCCTTCATCTCAAACTCTGAAGCAGGTTCTCCTTGCACATCCCTAAGAGCTTCTTCGATCCTATCAAGAGAATATCATCCACATAAAGTACCAAGATGGGTGGCTCAACCTCGACAAGTACATAGTACAAGTGAGAGACTTCCTCACTCTTGGTGAAGCCCAAACCAAGAAGATATCGATTAATCCTAGTGTACCATGCGCACAGAGCCTACTTCAGCCCATAAAGGGCCTTCTTCAATCGGCATACAAGAGATTCTCGCCCATGCACCTCAAAGCCCTGATGCTACTCAATATACACCTCCTCCTCAATCACCCCATTGAGGAAAGCAGTCTTCACATCTATTTGATGTATCCTCCATCCCATCTCTAAAGCAATGGACATAACAACTCTAATGGATGCTGGCGACAGGTGGGAATGTCTCCTAATCCACTCCCTACTTCTAGCAGAACCCTCTCGCCATGAATCTCGCTTTGTATTTCTCAACATTGCCATCAACTGCATGTTTGATCTTATAGATCCATAAGGAAGTGGCCACAGGCTTGCCCTCTGGTCTCAACACTATGTCCCATACATCATTCCTCACGATGGAACTATACTCCTCCACCATGGTATCCCTCTAGACCTACTCATCAGCAGCCTCCTCAAATGCGGAAGGCACGGACATATTGACGTTGCTAAACAATGCAAAATGACTGGAAAATATTGTCAGTGGTCAGCTCTCCTTGAGGATGTTGCTAGGAGACTCCACATGCTCCTCAATATCCCTAAAGGTTTGTTTGGACCATCTTGGCCGCCTCTTGGTAGAGCTCAAAGGAATACCTAGTTCAACCCCCAAATCTATTGGCTATGCCCCTATTATTGGTGCTACTCCTTGTTCAGCCTTAGGAGCTTCTCACTCCCAATCCTTTACCCTTGCTGGCTCTTTCTCCTAAGACCTCCTAAGGGTCTTGTTGCTGCAAAATCTAACAGGCCTTGGAGAGGTAAACCCTACAAGGTACAAACTAGAGTTATAAGCAACAATGGGGTAGTGGCCCACTTTCACCACAACCAAAACCCCTTGCTCTTTACAGACTTCCACCGATGGGAGGAGTCCCAATAGGATAGACAACACTTCTAATAGGTATTCTAGGGTTAAACTATGAAATTTTCTTACTAGGAGGTCTTCAAGAAAGTCACAATTTTGGTTCAAGGCTTCACAAGGAAGCAATTTGCTTTATATGAAGAAATAAGGGCACAAGACCTAGAGTTTGGTTGATTTGACATGTTGGAGTAGCTCAAGGTGAAGGCAATGAGAAAGGTTTCTTCCAATGGATATTAGCTAAGCCAGCACTCATGAAACCTTCTACAAAGTCCTTAAGTTGAGGGAAGAAAAATTAGGGTTTCCCTCTTAGGGCAAACACCTAGGCCAAGAGAATTTATGGATGAAATTGAAGTGGATGCTCAACAATTTGATGGGTTTTGTGGAAAACCCTACCTATCTGATGTTTAGGCTTTCCAAACACATCAAAGTCCAACACCAGCCCCGGTACCTCCTTGCTCTAGAGGAAAAGCTATTATCTTTGCCCATAAGAGGGGCAGAGGAAATCACAAGTTTATATATCTAATTTCAATTTAGATTACTCATGATGATGAGCTACATTTTTATTATCTTTTGTTGATATTTTGAGGTTGAGTCGAGAATCAGTATTCAAGACATGATTCATTGTTGATGTGCGATGTAGCACTGGACATCTTATACATCTTATATATTAGTTTTCATTTCATATTTATGTGGCAATACATTTATTTGATGTTTTGGATGCTTTAGATGCTAAAAAAATTGAAAAAAAAAACAAATACTTTTGTATTTTTTTAGATGCTCGATGATTTTCACTGAAATTTCCCTGATTTTTAAGATTTTTTTGGTTTCCGGACCCTTGCCAATTTCAGTAATGTTCTTGAAAACCTTATTTTAAATTAGTTCAACCTCAATGTTCTACTTGGTTAGCCTGTTGTGTTAGCTGATTGGTTTGAGTGCTGTAGGTTTAATTCAGGAATTCATGAGGTCAATTCCCCAAGCCAGCTGCTTTTGTTGCTATGGGCCTCACTCAATGAATTTTTCCAGGTCAGGCACCATAATCAGAGCTGACAGTTAATCCGTTGCCCATCCAGAAATTCCAGGGAATTGGAGAGGGGGATCCTACAAGGTTTCCCATAGGAAAAATGTTCTGCTTGGTTTTTATCATTAGAAAAAGCCTACATTCAATTTGTTCATTAAAAAAATAAAAATAAAAAGTGTTTGTCTATTACATGGCTCATGGTCAGAAGCCCCAAAGAATGACCACAAAATTAGGTTAATGGGAATAAAGAAGTATATATGGTGTAAATATATAGTGTGAGTGCCTAGGCAGCTCCTGTAGCTATGCTGTCAGCAATAGAAAAAGATAAGAACATAACTAAAAGAGAAAGACATAATGATATTTAAATCTAAGAAGCTTACAGATTTAACAATGTGGAAGGTGCTGCACGCAATATTGCCAAAGCTTCCTTCCAGTTCCACTGGCGCTCAGGAGAGGGCAAAAGGCGCTGCAACACCGAGAGGCGCCATTCCCAGTCTTCAACAAACTGTTTGACAGTAGATGCCCTCCTTTCCCACACCTGCTTGCCAGCTTTTCCTATAACTCCACTCCATGGTGGCTTAACTTCAAGTTCAAAAACGGAAGATGGTATGCAACGATGCAACAACCTCAGGATAAAACCAATATGTGCAACCACTGTTTGTTTTTCCCATTTACTTGTTCCTGATGAAGCGAGCTCTTCTGTAGCAGATACACAAGACATTCTTGGATGGAGTGCAGCCAAAATATGCCGGGGTGGACTTACAGAAATGTCATCCATATGGAGTAGTGAAATAATAATGTTCATCACCCAAAGCTGAAATAGACAAAATTCTATTAGAATAAAAGGGAGAATCAATGATATGCCAAGTTCTGTACATAAGGAATACAGAAATTATCCAATCATAATATATACGCCCAAAAGAGATGCATAACACCAAAACTTCAATATGAGTTTTCTCATTTTATGCAACAAAACAGACTATATTCTCAACTCTAAATAACCATAATTGTAGCTTCAAATAGGACATCATGCAACAGAGGTCAAAACTATAATCAAATACTGGCACAGAGACATAATTGACAGGCAAGTTCACATATGTCAGTTCAAAAAATAGAAATTTGATTTTATTATATATAGAATGTTGGTAACATAGATAAGGAAGTCTCTGAAAATTCTAGCACCACTCGCCATGTAGCATGGAGTTTATTACCTTTCGTGGAGGACTGCCAATTGCCTCCAAATGCTCCTGCAGATCTTTTAAGAACCATGATGCTACTTGTTTATTTTTTTCAGTTTCATCGTCGGACATACTTCTCTCCATGGCTCCAAGAGCAAGGACAGCGGCTTGGATGCCATAGTGCATGTGAAGTAAATCAACATCCTGAATCCTATATTTCCCAAAAAGTATTCAAACAAAAGTACACCTTAAAAACACTTAAGGCTATAAACCCATCAACTTAAGAATAATTAAAATAATCATTATATTAAGCAACTGTGCTCTGAAGAGTTCAAACATATGCAAAAGACCTTTGCCCATCAACCAATAACAAAATATGTCAGGCAATGCTAAAATAATCACCTATGCCATGCTGCAATTGCGGATTGAATAGGCTGCATATTCACAAGTTCTAAAGCATCCTGAAACTTTATGTCTGGAACAACATCGAATAATACCTACAAGAAAGAAACATAAAAAATACCACAAATTAGAATAGCAGTAATAAAATCAGAACATGTGTACATGACATAAAAGAGAGAACTAAATGAATATATCAATAGACCATAAAGAAAAGCAGGTCGGTAGCTGAGCTCTGAATCCAGTATTCGATGGCAGATCAACCTTATTTCCAAGAAAACTGTTAGAAGAAAGAAAGAAAGATGATGATAATCCCAGGCTTTAGGCCTGAGGGCAAACAAACAAGGATTAAACCTAAAGTCTGTCTATTAATGTAATATCTTGTATGTCCTTGTCACAAGACTTATGTGGGAATTGAGAACCTTGTCACAATACTTATGTGGGAATTGAGAAACGATCTATGCTTACTTCATTGTGTTAATGGAAATATAGAAAAGCATTTTTTAATGGTTAATAAAAAGTATAATGGTCTTCCTAAACTTGCAAAAGGACATCAACTTAAGAAACAATGATCATAGGTCTATATTTCAGGATCCATGGTGGCAATCATGTAAATCTGCTTGAATCAATGGAGTTAGTAGTGAGACATTATAAGTTTATTTTGTTTGTTTATTAGCATCAGAGTTAAAAAGCTCAGGTTATCATCATCCAAGTTTGAATTGGACTCAACTCAGCCAGTCAGATTTGGGGATGGTCACCTACACTTGCCAAAGGATATCATCTTAAGAAACAACGGTCATAGGGCTCTTTTTTCAGGATCCATGGTGGAAATTTTCTAAAGCTGCTTGAATCAGTGGAGTTGGTTAGACATTATGAGTTTATTATGTTTGTTTATTAGCATCAAAGTTAAAAAGCTAAGGTTATCATCATCTAAGTTTGAATTGGGCTCAACTCAGCAAGTAAGATTTGCAGCCAATATAAATGCAAAATCAAACATTTAATTATTCGCTTGATATACCTAGCAAGAACAATTTTCCATGAAATTTACCTAAAAAGTAGAGACATTTGAAAGTTTTCAGTTGTAAAATAACTGAAACAAGTTCTTTGGGGCTAACTGATTGATAAGATTGACTTGAAATTAGAATTGAAATATCACTGGTGTTCTCCAGCACCTCAAGTAACCAGAAAATGGTTAAATAAACTGAAAGACAGATCGGCATGTAAGGTACAACAAAAGGACAAGAAAATATATGTGCTCAGCAGCACCAGCATTAGAATCAAATTACAAAGACAGAGCCAGTTAAAGAAGGGTTTGGTAAATTAATATTCAAAATAAAAATAAAAAATATAGACCTTATCCAAAATTCCAGATGGAGAAAATTGGTCAGATGTACCAATCGACACATACATGTTCAACCGGCTAATAGGAAGTGTAAGGTACCTCCAACTTATATATAGAGCAATACTTGCACCAAACATGATATCCCATTCCACAAGTAGAAACCCAGACCATACTGCTGTGCAAATCATTGTTAGAAATAAACAAGTGCGCCATAATCACAACATCGAACACAGTTAAGAAAGAATCACAATTAGATCAAAAATCAAGATAACGACATTTACATGGAGAACCCCCTTGGCCACAAACTCCGCGGTTCAACAACTTACATGCATGGCATCTCTCATGAACAGCCAAATATTATCCTCACCAACTCTATAAATAGGAACTATGGACCAAACATACTCAGATAAGATCACGACTATCAAGGTTAACATGCACTCATGCACACTAAGAGAATAACCAAGTTAAGCCATCACGCAAACTCAAGATCATGATAATAAATTACTACCCTTATCTTGACAACCAAGGTGAACATGATATCCAAATAATCCCTGTACCATAAGATAACAACAAAACACACCTATAGTTCATTAGATCATGTTGATCTTATATGTTGGTGGGATCCATTAGTGGTGGAAAGAAGACTGAAAATTTGGCTAACCCCGAATCCTATTGAAGCAACTGGAAATAATTCTCCTAATTCTTTAATTAACCAAACAATTTCTTTGCAGTTTTCTACGGCAAACACTAAATCAATCACAATGCTACCCACACAAATAAACTGTGGAAGAAAAATAAACACAAGAAGAAATATATGCACACACACAAATAACACCGTTATTTTTGGACCAATGTCCCCGGAAAAACCCAACTCGGGGAAACCGGTGCAACAGCTAAGGGTCTTATTATTATGCAGTAGTGAAAAATCTAAGTACAACTCTAAGTTGCACGAAACGGGGAAAAGGAAACGAGTTTCCAAAACGGGTACGGGTACGAAATGCGACCTCCCCAAATTTTGGAAACAAGGAAACGCGATATATATATATATATATATATATGAATTTAGGACATTTAAGAAATGTTATGTGAAATCATAAAACATACATGATAAATTATAATTCATTACATTCAAAGCATAAACTATAAGTCTTTAAATTTACATCACATTTAATCATGAACGATAACATATACATAATGAAAATAGCAATATCGGAATATTCAAAACCAGCCTTTATTATATATATGCGGCTGCAAGTTCAATAAAGACTATGAGGCTGCAAGTACTATAAAGTCAAAATACTAATACTCATTATCAGAATCCTCATCAAAAATAGCTGCAAAAGCATGCTTAGCAGTGGATGGTGTAGCTGAAGAAGATGATTGGCCAGTTCCACATCTATGCTCCTAGACCTCAATATTCATGGCAGCAAGAGAGAGCTCCAAATCAGGATTTTCTGGATCCACATCCCATTCTTTAGAAGGACCATTGCCATATTCTGGACCCCTATGAGAGGCAAGGCAAAGGTTGGAGTTCACATAAACAAGATCCTCTGCCTTCTATGAGCCCAACCTATTGCACTTCACAAAATAAATAAAAAGATAGGTGCTCCAATTCCTTTCTGTTGATGAAGAGCTTGCCACTTGTGAAAGGACGCGAATGGCAAGGTTTTGCAAATGTACACCATTTGCTCCATGACAAATCCACCACCTAACTGGATTCATGGTGCTTCTCTCCTCCAAAGATGATATATCTGAATAATCATCTATTCCTACAACAAAACTGGCAAATTTTTCCTTCACCTCCCTGTGTAGATGAGTTGGAAAAATTCTCATACAGGCTTTTTTGACCCCATTAGCCACCTCTCTATCCTTATGGGGTAACTTCCTCTCCCCATTGCTTTGAGCAATAAGCTCCTCATCATAAAACTTGGGGTTCAAGGCATGTGCTAAAGTATGCAATGGAGTGTTGAAATTGTTCCACCTATCAACAATGATTTTCTTGACTAATTCAGCAAAATGATCATCTACAAACAAAAGTTGTGGAGACTCTTGTGAAATGATTTCCATAGTTTTCTCAACCATGCCATCATATACCTCTCCTAAGAAAGGTTGGTCAGTGTCAACATTCTGAAGAAGCTCAAATGCAGGGGTTGTGAACATTAGCAAGAAATCTATCTTCCTCCACCAATACTCATCAACGCACAATCTATGTACCGTATATCCCCAATCTGAATCTGCATGTCTCCACTCAGCCCAAACTTGACTCACCACCATAGAAACTAATGCTTGCTTAACCTCAATAAGGCGGCGCAACATTATGAAGTTTGAGGCATATCTTGTCTCAGCAACTTTTAACAACTCCAAATTGGAGTACTCTCGAAATATTGCTTGAGATTGGTGGTGGTTGGTGATGAATTTAACAATCTCCCTTGCTTCCCCTGTGAGTTCCTTTATCCATGGGACTTTATTGTCGATCTCATCTAAGATCAGATTCAGTTTATGGACAATGCAGGGTGTCCAAAAGATGTGGTCATACCTCCCCTCAATAATTAAACCTGCAACTTTGCATACTGGTGCATTATCTGTGATAACTTGCACCACCCTGTTAGGACCTACTTGTTCAGTAGATTTTATAATAACATCAACAACGAATTGTGCATCTTTTACCTCTCTCGAGCAGTCTTCCGCCTTTAAAAGCATTGCTCCTTCTGGTGAAGTGGCAATGATATTTATCAATGGTCTACGCCTTGTATCTGTCCATCGATCTGAGACTATGGTAACCCCAGAGTTACTACAAGAAGAACGAATTGTGAAAATTTCTTAATCTAAGAAACCCTACTGCTAACTATTGATTTACTTCACCCACTTGATGATTTATACAATTTATTAATCTGAATATTCAGAAAAACAGCAATGTAAACACAAATAGCAGCCTACACATACAGATCATTTACTGAATATAACACACATATGACAAAGTGACACAGATTTTTCAAACAAATGTCCCCAGAAAAACCCAATTTGGTAAAATCGGTGCAGCTAGCTCTGAAGGGTTTTATTATTATGCAGAATCTGAATACAACAATTTATGGGCACCAGACATGGTTAGACCTACAGAGAAAATCACGGCAACAATACCTCTTTCACTCGGAGACAAAAAATATGGTTGATTCACACCCTCAAACGAGATTTACAGAACTCGACTGGGCTCTGGCTGGACTACATAGCACTGGCTGCCCTCTACGATGTTGGATATGCTGCCTCTTTGCCGCTATTGTATTCTTGGCCTCCGATCAGAATCCCTTGCCAATACTGCCCCTCACCTCACTGCAAACTCACTACGAAATTCTTAGCAAACCAACCCCTAGAATTTCGACTTACCTTCAATGCTCTGTCAATGTGTGTGTTCTCCAACTGACCCCAGGCCCTTCTCTTATGCTTTTCTTGTTGGCAAACCAACCGTCGTGATCTAATCTCTAATCAACAACTAAGATTAGAAGTTGCTTGATCCACGTCACTTAGAACATTCTCATCACAAGTTTAATTAATTCACTCTAATCTTTTAATTTTCCTAAGTTCGACTTAGGGTCCTTAATTAAAAAGATTAATTATTTGAATAACTCTTAAACTAGATGGAATTTCTCCAAATGCTTATGGGTCTTGGAGATATCATATACTCCAGCTCCTCCAAAAAATTTCAGAGCTAGAGCACATCCGATGCTACCCTAAAATCTCAACACTCCCTCTTAGCAACGAATGTGCTCTAGCAATACATCCACACCGAAATAATGTCATGATCTCTGGCATCACTGCGTTGTTGTTGCACTCTGTACCGCTGCCCATGACTTTGCCACATCTGTACTGCAGCTCCCTCTCAAATTTTTGCATCATGTTGCCCATAGCACTGCCACTGCTAACTGCTACACTGCAACTCAGTTGCTGAGAAGTAAGCAACTGCAAGACCCCTGCCCAATTACTGACAGACAAGCCAGTCAAGCTGCATCTCATCACTGAAGTTGCCTTGGCTGTTGCTTTGCGTTGTCCTCCTGAAGCCACTGCGCTACTACAGCTCTGCACTATGTAAGCACTGCATCCTCTGCGTTGTTGAAGTCCCATCAGCCCCTTTGCGTTGTTGCTGTCTCTGCACTGCGCTACTCCCTCTGCAGCGTCCCAGCTCTGCCCTCTGCTTCACTGTGATCCTCTGCACCCACTTCTCCAGTCATCCCCACTACTATCTTAAGGCTCTCGTAGCACGTATGTGATCCAAGAGTTCGGCAGCTCAAGGACCCTGCGTCCACTCTGTAGCTGCTCTACAGATCAATATCGCCCCACCTCTTCTCTCGAGGTACATGAGCGCTCATGGCCACATCATCATCGGAGCCATCGTCTTCCTTAGTTGTCGCAACCTTGGAATCAAAAGCTTCCTTGTCCTTCTTCCTTAGAGGACAATTGGTGGCAAAGTGTCCAAGTCGGCCACATCTAAAAGATTTGACCCTTGATAGATCCCACTTCTTTTCCCCTTGTTGCTTCTTAGATGCCAGCACTGCATCTTCCTCTTCCTCCTTCACTTTGCTTGATCTGGTGTTGGCTTGTCTCTTAGTCATCCGGCGAATTTCCTCTTGTCGAAGGATAGCCCACATGTCGTCCCAGCTTGGAAGGTCCTGTCTGCCCAAGATGCTTTGGACAAACGTTTTCCATTCATCTGTGACTACATTTAGAGTAGTCCTCACCATGACATCATCATCCACTCTAACCCCCATGGAAATCAGATGATCCTAAATCGACTGCAACCTAAAGAGGAAAGGATCGATTTCCTCTCCCTTAGTCATCACAAATAACCTCATCTGGTTCCCCAGAAGCATCTTCTTCTGGACGGATATCCCTTGATACATCGTGGTTAACGTTTTCCACATATCATTAGTCATCTTCTTCTCGGCTATGTGTGGGACCACATGATCCTTGACCCAATCCATGATGACGCGCTTAACATGCGCTTCAGCTTCATTATGCTTCGCGAGAAGAGCAACATCGATTGGTGTAGCCAAGACGCTTTCTGTATACTCCAGTAAGGCGTATGCCTCCAGGACCGTTAGGATTCTAGCCTTCTAGATAGCAAAGTTGGACAACTCGTCCAACCTATCCTGATCACGTAGTCTGTACGGCACCATCTAGTTCAGAAATAATATGTCGAAACAGGTACTCCTCTCTCTGTTGTTGTTGCTCCCTCAATAGTGGCCCGAACCTAGGGTTCTTGGCGAAAAAGCACCCTCTATAGTAACTATTGTTGAGATTTTGAGTGTTGGGGTAGCATAGGGTGTGCTCTAGCCCTAAAATTTTGTGGAGGGGCTAAGACACACAAGACCTCCAAAACCCAGAAAGCATTTGAAGAAATTTCATCTGGTGTGATAGATATTAAAATAATTAATTTTTTTTAATGAGGACTCTAAGTCTAATTTAGGGAATTAGAAAAATTAATGTGAATTAATTAAAGACATGTGATGAAATGTTCTAAGTGACGCGGATCAAGCAGTCTTTTAATCTTAGCTGTCGATTAGATATTAAATCACAGTCGTTGATATGTCAACGAGAAAAGTATAAGAGAAAGGCTTGGAGTCAGTTGGAGACACACACATGGAGGCAGAGCACTGAGATTAAATTGCAATTCCAGGGCGGGTTGCTTAGAATTTCCATAAGAGTTTCAGCTACAGCAAGGGGTAGTATTGGCTAAGGGGATGATCTGATCCCGGAGCCAAGATTCAGCAAGAGGCAAAGGAGCAACAATCAGAGGCAGCGCAAAGGAAGTTGAGGCTACGCAGCAGTTGCGCAGCGCAGAGGGTTTCAGCCGCTACGCAGGCCCAGGTAGGGCAGCACTGGGGCTTTAGAAGGCCATCAGGGTTACGCAGAGGCCATCCAGGGTCGCATAAGGACTGCGTCACCCAGTCTGGGGTTACACAGTCCCCTTCTGAGCAGCGCAAGGGCACGCAGAGGCTAGCAAGGTTGATGCAGGCAACTTCATGCCAGCATTGTGGTTTCTATAGGCAGAACCTGGCTGAGTTCAGTAAATCCCATTTGAGGGTGTGAATCAATCTAGTCTTCAGTCTCCAAAACTACAGGTATTGTTGCAGATCTATTGTTCTCTGTCGAGTTAACCAGTAAGGTGCCCCGATTTGTTGTACTGAGATTCTACTTAACAATAATAAACCCTCATATTTGTTGCATCGGTTTTCCCGCATTGGGTTTTTCCGGGGACAATTGTCCGAAAAATCTGTATCACTTTGTCGAATGAGCATATTATTCAGTAAATGATCTGTATGTGTGTAGGCTGCTAGTTGTGTTTACTTCGATATTTTCTGAATATTTTCTGAAAATAACATGTATAATTAAATATCAAGTAAGAGAAGTAAATCAAGATACTGCAGTAGGATTTCTGTATTATTGTATTCAGGAATATTCACAACTGCTCCCTCTGACAATTGATTTCCTCCCTTGGAAATCTGCCAAATCTTCTAATTCATCCCTCTTCGATCACCCTCCTGATCGATCCTTAGATTTCTTTGGCAAAAATCTGCTTTGCGGTTGTTCCTCCAGCTCTTTGTCAACTTAGCTAGGCACAATTCTGAACCGACAGAATCTCCACCACACCAGCAACTACTGAAGATTTGAAACTCTGCTTCCGGACTACGACAACTCTGCACAGCAACTCGAGACTGGACTGTGTCCCTTTGGGTAGCCTTTGCGAGAGCAAACTAGCTCAGTGCAGCACAGGCTGCTCCTGCGTCCCTCTGGAAGGCTCTGCGCTATTTCTGCGTCACTTAGTTTGGACTGCGTCAGCCCTTGTGTGGCCTCTGTTGGGACTGCGTCCTCCTAGTGTTGCGCTACCCTCTCCGGATCTCTGTTGCTTCAGCTACCTCTCTATAGCACAATAAATTCTTCAGCCGCTTCGTTGGAGATTCAGCTTGATCTGCAATGCTTTGATATGTGAAAATTTCTTAATCTAAAAAACCCTACTGCTAACTATTGATTTACTTCTCCTACTTGATGATTTATACAAGTTATTAATCTGAATATTCAAAAAAAAGCAAAGTACACACAAATAGCAGCCTACACATACAAATCATATACTGAATATAACGCACATATGACAAAGTGATAGATTTTTTGGACAAATGTCCCCGGAAAAACCCAATGCGGGAAAACCGGTGCAGCTAGCTCTGGAGGGTTTTATTATTATGCAGAATCTGAACACAACAATTTTTGGGCACTAGCCATGGTTGGACGTACAGAGAAAATCACAGCAACAATACCTCTTTCACTCGGAGACAGAAAATATGGTTGATTCACACCCTCAAACGGGATTTACAGAACTCAAGCACTTTCTGGCCCACCGAAACCCCCAGTGTTGCTCCTCATCCCTCTGCATCAGTCTTACTAGCCTGCGTCAGTATCTCCGCTACTTTGGAAGGGCCTGTGTCACCCTCTCTGGGCCTACGAGGCCCCTGCGTTGTCCTGACTGGGTCTGCGCCAACCCTGAAGGGCTCCTGCTACCTCTACGTTGCCCCTGACTGTGCTCTAGTTGGACTATGTCGCACTGGCTGCCCTCTGCGCTGCTGGATATGCTGCCTCCCTGCCGTTGTTCAATTCTTGGCCTCGGATCAGAATCCCTCGCCAATACTGCCCCTCACCGCACTGCAAACTCACTTCGAAATTCTTAGCAAACCACGCCCTAGAATTTCGACTTAGCTTCAGTGCTCTGCCAATGTGTGTGTTCTCCAACTGACCCCAAGCCCTTCTCTTATACTTTTCTCGTTGGCAAACCAACGGCCATGATCTAATCTCTAATCAACGGCTAAGATTAGAAGTTGATCGATCCGCGTCACTTAGAACATTCTCATCACGTGTTTAATTTAATTCACTTTAATCTTTTAATTTTCCTAAGTTAGACTTAGGGCCCTTAATTAAAAAGATTAATTATTGGTATAACTCTTAAACCGGATGCCCGTCTGGATGGTGGTTGTTCTAGTTGTTGAGTGGCTCTCCTATTTCTTGCTTCAGCTACAATCCTTGGCTCAATGTTTGCTGGAGCTTTAGTAGTAGCTTGACTAAGCTCATCATGCCTTCTTTTAACTCCATCCGCCTGATCTTGCTCTCTTTCATTTTCCCTCCTCACCACAAGGTCTAATATTATTGTGCAACCTGCAATCCCCTATCCTCCTCCATGCAAAATATGTGTCTTCACTGTTGGGTAAGAGCCCTTACTGCAAAGATTACATCGCTATTCCCATGAGCCACCACCTCCACATCTTTGAAGCTTTTGAACATGCCTCCAAAGAGGATAATATTCAGCCCTTGGATTGGACTTGGGGCTTGAACTTTAACCTTGGATGGAAGCCATTGCTGCAAAAAAAAATTAACAAAAACAAATCAATAAATAAAAAACGTTTTTCATAATTTTGGTAGCATAAACCCTCGAAAAATAGAAGAAACACTGGGAAAAAAACCAAGAAATTGAATGCTTCTTACCCAAATTAATTTTGTGTAGCTGAAGCTACCTCGAAATGCCACAAAAGACTGTTGCTATTTTGTGTATTTGGGGTAGCATTAGTTGTGCTCTAGCTCCCAAATTTTGTGGAGGGACTAGAGTACACTTGATCTATAAGACCCAGAAAAGGGTTTGGGAAATTTCATCTCATTTAGGAGATACTAAATTAATTATTTATTTTAATTTATTTCCTAAGTTAAAACTTAGGGAACTTAAATAATTATAGTGAATTTAATTAAACATGTGATAAAATTGTCTTAAGTCACACGGATCAAGCTTTCTTTTAATCTTAGCCATTGATTCAAGATTTGATCATGGTCGTTGGTTTCCCAACGAGAAAAGTATAAAGGAAAGGCTTGGGGTAATTTGAAGATATACAGAGGCAGAGCACTGAAGCTAAGCTGAGATTCTAGGGTAGGTTTGCTAAGAAACCTCAGAAGTGTTTCAGCTGCAGAGAGGGGAATTTCGGCCAAGGGGATGATCTAATCTCAGGGTCTACAATCAGCAAGTGGCAGAGATTAGCTCAGAGAGGCAGCGCAGAGAAGTAGGAGAGCAGCAGCAGGAAAAGCAACAAGTGTGCTACACAGGTGTTGCGCAATCCCTCAAGGACAGCGTGTTTTGCTGCACGAAACCTTCAGGGGTTACGCAGAGACCCTAAGGGGCAGCGTAGGGACTGCGTCACCCAATCTGCGGTAACGCAGCCCTTTCCTGAGTAGCACTGAGGGTCAAAGGGGCTTCAGAGGCTGACGCAGAGGCTTCAGGGGCAGCGCTGGGGTTTCTAGGCACTAATTTTCGCTGAGTTCTGTAAATCCCATTTGAGGGTGTGGATCAGTCATTATTTTGGCTCTAGATCAGCTAGTGAGTTGTAGATCTATTATTTCTCTGTCCGGTTTTCCAAATTTGGAACACAAGCTTGTTGTATTCAGAAAATTCTTAATAATAAAACCCTCAACCAACCAAAAGACAGGTTTTCCCGCATTGGGTTTTTCCGGGGACTATTTGTCCAAAAATAACTGTGTCACTTTGTCTATGTGTGCATGAACTTGTTCTAGATCTGGATTGGTGGAGATCTGTTATTTGTTTTGCTTCGTTTTTAACTTGAATTTTATTCAATTAATAACTTGTCTAAGTAGGAGGAGCATAACGAGATTAACAGTAATAATTTCTGCATAAAGTGTAAAGATTCAGGAATTTCCATAAAGACAAGTGAAATATGGCTATAGTTGAGCCAAAAACCAAGAATGTCGTAGCTGGAAAATTCGCACTCCAAATCTACTTTTGAAATCTCTCTCTTGCTGCTGAAATCTCCTTTGCTCACTGGTGAAAACGCCCTAGTTGAAGCACCACTACTCTCTTCCTCTTTTCTCCTTGCTAAAATCGCCCTTCTCCAAGTGAAATGACTTGCTCAATTTGTGTGATGAGCGAATGAGGCGAGAGTTTTTTTATAAGTTGAGATAGCCATCTAGAAGCATCCAAAAGACACTTTCCACAATTAAAAAAATAATAAACACACGCAACCAAAAATAAAAGCAAAAAAAAAAGCTACGGAAACACGCCCGTATGGCCTGGAAACGTGTTTCCGTCCACACTGGGCACATTTCCCCAATGTGAAATGGCACAGTACGGACAGAAATGCGTTTCCAGGCCGTGCAATATGGTGAAACGCATTTATGTTTCGTTTCTGGGCTGAAACAGAGCCAAGACCCACGTTCCCTGCAACATAGGTACAACTAGATGCCCAAGCTGGCAATCCTATAGAGAAAAACTGGCAAAAATATCTAGTGTAAAATTTCCTCACACCACAGGCGAATACGAGCACTGACCTCAGCTCGATCTGGAATCGTCCAAACTGCCTCTGCGCAGTCACTGCGTCACTCTTACACAGGCTCTGCATCACACAGCTTGGAATTGAGTCACCTCAAGCTGTCTCGTCAACTGCTGACTAAGAAACTAACCCTCCTGGCCTCTAAAAGCTTTGCCCAACTTATGGCACTGAATCACTGCTTCTCCCCAGCAAAATACGGATAGCCCACTGAAGTTACTGCGTCAACCTCACTGTGGCTTCTCTGCCCCTCTGCAAATGTACTCATCGGATCTGGAATGCCTCCTTCGACTTCACTATCTTTGCCCCTCTCTCACTGCTTCAACCTCACTAAATCACTTCCGGCAACAAAACATTGCTACTCTGGAAATCAATTTCTCAGTAAAATCAAACTGTCCGTTCTCTCTAATGTGATTTCTCCAAGCCCCATCGACTTCTTATAATCCTTCGTTGAGACTTCAACGGCCAAGATTAGATCTTAATCAATGGTTAGGATTAACTAGAAGTCGATCCATGTGACTTTCTAGAACATTCACACCATGACTTAATTAATTCTGATTAATTAATCATATTCCCAGTTTAGACTTGGGAAATAAATAAAAACTGACTAATAATCTAATTAAGTCGTTTCTATGTGGAGTTTCCAAAAACGATTTATGGGTTTTGGAGATCTCATGTATTCTAGCCTCTCCACAAATTTTCAAGACTAGAACACATCTAATGCTACAGGTAGAAATTTTAGACCCAACCCCGGTTATCAATTTTTCCTTATCACTCCCATGTAGTTAAATGCCCATTCCAATAAACATACATTCAAAATTTTGGAAATGATAAATATTTCTAAAAACCA